>PVLC010014866.1:0-38397 GCA_004027655.1 Graphiurus murinus
TTTTTTTTTTTTTTTTTTTTTTTTTTTTTGCGGTACTGGGGATTGAACTCAGGGGCATTCTACCTCCGAGCTACACCCCCAGCCCTATTTTTTATTCTTTATTTTGAAACCGAGTCTCACTAAGTTGCGGTGTGCCTCACTAGGTAGCTGAGGCTGGCCGCGAACCCGGATCCTCCGGTCTCAGCCTCCCGAATGCTGGGATTACAAGCATGTGCCACCACGCCCGGCTGAGAGCTTGATTTTAATAATGAACCATAAACCAGGTGTGGTGGTGCACACCTGTAATCCCAGTCTGGCCTCCTGTCTCCACTGAGTCACCCCTTCCTTACTCATGGTTCATTATTATTATTATTTTAGTAGTAGTAGTAGTAGTAGTAGTGGTAGTGGTAGTAGTGGTATTGGGGATTGAACCCAGGGGCATTCTACCTCTGAGCTACACCCCCAGCCTTATTTTATTTTTTTTTATTTTGGAACAAGGTCTCACTAAGTTGCTGAGTTTCACTAAACTGCTGAGGCTGGCCACAAACCTGCGATCCTCCTGTCTCAGCATCCCAAGTACTGGGATTACAGGCGTGCACCACCTTGCCCCAGCCATGACTGGGTTTTGAATAAGAACCCAAGAGAAATGAGCAACCAGGAGAAACATGGAAGATACTCAGGCTCACTTCACATTCTGCAGAATTTGGATGTAAGAGACAAAAAAGCAAGGTCAAAGTGGGGAGAAACCTCCCTAAAAGAGGCCGAGTTCACTGGCTTCAGAGCCAATGGTGCTGCCCCATAGATTGAGAAGGATGGAGGGATTGGATTGGAGGCAAGCCGGGTGTGGTAGCACATATCTGTAATCCCAGTACTTGGGAGGCTGAGACACAAGGATTGCAGGTTTGAGGCCAGCATGCAGTAACTTAGCAAGGTCCTTTTACAAAATAAAACATAAAATAGGGCTGAAGGTGTAGCTCAAAGGTAGAAGAATGTCCCTGTGTTAAATTCCTAGTACCACACACCAAAAAAATGACTATTTCAAAAAAATTACACACACACACACACACACACACATAAGACTGGGGGTGTAGTTCGGAGGTAGAATGCCACTGGATTCAATCCCCAATACTCAAAAAAGAAAAGGAAGATTGGAGGTGAACTACACGCTGAGGCTGACCGCATCGCATGGCTGCACGTTGAGTCATACTGGGAATAGAAGGAAGGCCTGTGGCAGAGACTTGGTCCTTTGGGAGTGACTGAACTAACAAGGGGAAGTGAGGCATGATAGGAATGGCCACGGATGACCCTCAGAGGGATGCAGATAATCCTTTCAAGCTGTGGGTTTATATAGCTGGGGAGCCTCGGGTAACTGTGGGGTGACTGCACCACCTGGTGGCCAAGATATATCATGGCAATTAGAAGTTCAGCCCAAATTACCCCAGAATCACAGCAGGACAGCAGGTGCCACAAGGGTGGCACCTGACTGTGGCTAAACGGCAATAACCACACCAGCAAAGCCCAGGTGCACAGCCCAGGCCCTCCGCATAAGTGTGACCTGTGGAGGTATTCCAACCCAATATGTCTTTTATCAAGATAAAAATGGTCCCACAACTGTCACTTGTTCCCAGAATACTTGTATGTGAATGGCTTAAAAATTGTTACCCTTGACAAAGAACTATATCTCTCTTCAATGGTAGAATTTTTAATTCAGGAAATATTCCATTAATAGAAGTGGGTCAGCATCAGAATTCCCCCTTTGACATTTTATTAAGATTTAAACTTGCCAGGCATGATGGCACACACCTATAATCCCAGCTACTCACAAGGTTGAGGCAGGAGGATAGTTAGTTTCAGGTCAGCCTCTACAACTTAGTGAGACCCTGTCTCAAAATAAATAAAAAGGACTGGAGATGTGGCTCAGTGGTAGAGAACCCCTGGTTTAAAAAAAAAAGTTAAATCTTGATGAAAGTTGAATTTTTGCATTGAACAACTATATACGCACCACCTAGATTCTACAATTAGCATTTGATTATACTCACTTTGTCACATATTTGTCTCACTATCTAGTGCCTCTGTGTGTGTGTGTGTGTGTGTGTGTGTGTGTGTGTTGGGGGAGGGGGCACCAGGGATTGACCTCAGGAGCATTCTACCTCTGAACTACACCCCCTAGCCCTTTTTTAGTTTTCGTTTTTGATACAGGGTCTCACTAGGTTGCTGCTGAGAGCCTTGCTACATTGCTGAAGCTAGCCTCAAACCTATGATCCTCCTATCTCAGCCTTCCAAGTACTGGGAGTACAGGTGTGCACCACCATGCCCAGCCAAGCCAGCCAGCCTATTTTTGATGCATTTCAAAATGAGTGACATTAATATGTTTCACCTTTAAACTCTTATTATGAGTAGACTGTAATATTCATTTATAGTCTCTTTTTATTTTAAGGAAAAATATGCATGGAATAAAATGCACAAATCTAACATGTATCATCCAATAAATTTCAAGAAATGCATTTACCTATATAACCCGTATTCAAGATAGAACATCTTCCCAGAAATCTTCCTCATCCCCTTCCCAGTCACCGCCCACCCTGTCCATCAATTAATGTTCTAATCACTCCCATCATAGGTTGGTTTGGGCCCATGCTAGGACTTAATATAAATGGAGTCATAAAGTACAATTATACTATACTCTTGTGCAGCAGCACCAGAAATGCTGTCCAATGATTCTAATGCTCCAACAGGGCTGTGAATCTCTACTCTGACCCAGGCCTTAGTTTCCAGATGAAGAAACTGAGAGTCAGAGTAATTTGGCCTTTGCCTGAGACCCCAGCCAATTGGCTACAGATCCGCATCTAGAACCCAAGAAGTCTCCTCGCTGTAAGTCCTCTGTTTACTGTGTAACAATAGGCAGGGTTTCTGCTAGAAGGGCAATTCTCAAACTTTGGCAACTGGCAGAGTCTCTAGAGGGCCAGAATCCCATAGGTCTGGGATAGAGCCCAAGAACTTGCATTTCTAGTTCCATATGATGCTGAGGCTGTAGGACCAGGGCATGCAACTCAGAACCACCAATTGGAGGTGAGCTCGATGCTAACAGTGGCCGTATTGCAGTGAGGTGTCCTCCACCCGAGCTGGCTGGCTTGCTTTATGGTTTTGTTTTGTTTTTATGATTTCTCTCAAGATGCTGGGTGTGGTGGTACACACCTATAATCCCAGTACTTGAAAGGCTGCGACAGGAGGATTGCAAGTTCAAGGTCAACCTCAGCAACTTAGTGGGGCCCTGTTTCAAAATAAATTAAAAAATGAAATGGGGTTGGGGGTGTAGCTCAGAGGTAGAATGTTCCTTGGTTCAATCCTCAGTACCCAAAATAATTTTTTCCTTTAGGACCCCCCTCCCCATTCAGCAATCACTTGCCAAGACTTCCTTTTGTGTGTTTCACCAAAAGCACGATCCTCTTCACCTCGTTTTTTGTTTTTGTAGTACTGAGGATCGAACCCAGGGGCATTCTACCTCTGAGCTACATCTCCAGCCCCTTTTTTATTTTGAAAAGGATATCACTAAGTTGCGAAGAGCCTCACTATATTGCTGAGGCTTGCCTTGAACCTGCAATTCTCCTGTCTCAGCCTCCTAAGAACTGGGATTACAGGCATGTACCTCTTCCCCCTGCTGACTCACTCTTGGGAACACCACACTGCTTGCTACCTGAGTCCTCCTCCCTTCAGCCCAGTTACTCTAGCTGTTTTTAAGATCCACCAGCTGCTTCCAAGGGCTGGGAGCAACCCTGCACAGTTACCCTCCAGGACAGAACCCACCTCCCCTGCCATGCTGTATGGTCAGTGTGGGGTGAAAGAGATCATTTTAGGAAAATGTACCATATCATTTTTTATTTTAATACTTCCAGATTGATTTTACTGTGCATTAGGAAAATAGCAAACCCATGAATTTACATATACTATATATTATTTAAACTGTATCCTCTTTAAATCAATTTAAGTTTAAACAAGAAATCGATTTGAACAACCAATATTGACAGATTAATAAAACAGGGGCTTAGAGAAATGTGGCAAAGCCAAGATGTGTGAGGCTCTGGAAGGCCTGAGAAACACTGTTCTGAGGGTTCCAGGAAAAGGTGAGTCGTGGAAACTCAAGAGTGGCATGTCCAAAATGGAAAACTCATATTCTTTTTCCTGCAAGCTTTAAATGGTTGCACTGGGAGATAAAAACAAGTCTACATAGTTATTTTGCATTTGTTTTTTGTGACTTAGTTTGCATATTATTCTCAGTATCTTAGGATGGCATGCTTATTTCTTTTAAAATATGTGAATTTGCATATATACTCCATTTTTAAAGTGATTTTTATAACATTTCAGAACTAGAATTCTTTTTCCCTGAGGGACCCATTTTCAATTTTATAATAAAAGTCGGATGGAATATAAGACTGAATATAGAAAATTACTTTAGAGACAAATTTTCAATATCTTTTTATTTATAAATGAGTTGAATTGTTATTAAAAAGCAACTTTGATCAATTATGTTTATTTCTTTTTTTACTTTATACTCTGCCTCATTCCATATAGATTTAAGACACTTTTTTTTTGCAGTTATAGGGATTCATCCCAGGAATGTTCTACCTCTGGGTTACACCACTAAGCCCTGTTTTATTTTTTTATTTTAAAACAGAATCTCACTAAATAACTGAACTCTGCTGGCCTCAAACCTGTGATCCTTTTGCTTCAGCCTTCCATGTACTGAGATTACAGGCATGTGCCATGGCACTGGGCAGATTTGAGACACTTATAGTAAGAACACATCCCCAGTTCCTCAGAAGGCCGAAGCAAGAGGGCTGCTTGAGTTCAGAAATTTGAGGCCAGCCTGGGCAATATAGCGAGACCTCTTCTCAAATTTCTTTTTCTTTTTCTTTTTCTTTTTTTTTTTTTTAAGGAACATATATAATACTAAAATAGAAAGTTAAAAGTAGGAAGTTGAGCTGGTGTGATGGCAGATGCCTGTAATCCCAGTACTTGGGAGGCTGAGACAGGAGGATCACAGGTTCAAGGCCAGTCTCAGCAACTTAGCAAGACCTTCAGCAACTTTGCAAGACCCTGTTTCAAAATTCAAAAAGTTAAAAAAGGGCTGGGGGTGTGGTTCACAGGTAGAATGTCCCTGGGTTCAATTCCCAGTATCACAAAAAAAAATGAGAAAAAGAAGGAAGTTGGAATGAAAGACAATAAAAGCAGATATGCAAATTCTGAGAGCCAAATGGTTAATATGTTATAGCTGAGTTTCCAATTTAGCTCTGAGCTCTTTGACCACTGATTTAAAAAAAAAAAAAAAAAAAGGACACTTAATCTTTTCACAATTTTCATCTTTAGGAAACAGGAAGCATGTCAGTCTCTCAGGGAAATTAGTCTTTCCAGGGATTTAGCTTAAAAAAACAAAAAATCTTAGAACAAAAGGATCAGTGTATGATGATATGAAGGACCATGTCCTTGACTTTCTTAAAGGAAACAGAACAGCTTCCCTGACACCAGTAGTGAGGTCGATAGGCTAACCTCATCACTTTCCATAATATTTGTCCAAAGCTCTTAGAATCTTCCCTGTGTATAATGCTATACTTGAAGGTTTCTCTTTAAAACCATCAATATAATAAGACATCAAACTTTTAATACCATCTTTCCATTAATGATTTCCAATTTTTTTGTCTCTGTGTACTGGGGATCAAACCCAGAGTCATTCTACCTCTGAGCTACTACCCCCAACCCTTTTGTTTTGTTTTGAAACAGGGTCTCACTAGGTTGTTGAGGATCTCACTAAGTTGCTGAGGCAGGCCTCAAACCTAAGATCCTCCTGTCTCTGCCTCCCAAGTATTGAGATTATAAGTGTGTGCCACCATGCCCGGTTGATTTCCAAATTTATATTCTCACAACTCCAAATTTATATATCCAATACCCTCTATCATGTTTGCACTTTGAGTCTAATAGACATTTAAACTCATCATGACCAAAACCAACTCCTGGTCTTCCCCTCAAAACCTGCTCTGTCTGCAACTTCCCCACCCTCAGCTGAGGGTGATTCCATCCTTCTATTTGATGATGCCAAAGGCCTTGAATCTCTCCCATCCTTCATCCAATCTACTGAGAGAATTCTTCTTTCCATCCTCAAAATATATCTCAGAGCCGGGCATGGTGGCGCACGCTTGTAATTCCAGTACTTGGGAGGCTGAGACTGGAGGATCTGGGTTCTCAGCCAGCCTCAGCTACTTAGTGAGGCTCTCCGCAACTTAGTGAGACCCTGTTTCAAAATAAAGACTAAAAACAGGGCTGAGGATGTAGCTCAGAGGTAGAATGCCCCTGGGTTCAATCCCCAGTACCCCCCGCAAAAAAATTATATATATATATATATATATATATAATCTGACCCTTTGGCCATTTCTCATCACCTCTGCTGCCACCACCCAGCACAAGAACTATCACCTTAGGATCCTCCCTTCCATGCTGCCCCCATCCACACACATGTCTAGTCTGGACCGCACACCACAGTGACTCTTCAAAAATGTAAATCATATCATGTGTTTGGGCTCAAATTCCTACCATGGCTCCCCATGTCACTCAGAGACTACAACAAAGTCCTGCTGTGACCACCAAGCTGTGCAAGGAGTGGGCCCTGTTACTTCTCTGACTTCACCCCTCACTCTGCTCCAGCCACACCACCCTCTTTGCTGTTTCTGGGACAAATCATACACACCCAGCCTTTGCCCTGCCTGTGCCCCTGCCTGGGACACTCCTTGCCCAGATACTTGCACAGCTCATTTTCTTTTCAGATATCACTTCCTCAAGGAAGCTACCTTAATTGCTGTGTTTAAAGTTCCATTTCCCTCTCCTCCAGTCACTGCCCCACCTTTCCAATACTATTCATCCTCTTCAGCTTTTTCTTTTTCTATTGCTCTGATCTCCTTCAAACAGCCTTTAGAATTATATTCTATTATTTATTTACTATTTTATCAGTCCGAACAGGTCAGGTTATGCTGTAGTAACAAACATCTCCAAATCTCAGTGACCTTTAAAAAAAAGTTTATAAATGGCCCTCAACTCTCGATGGTCTGGCTTACAATTTTGTGACTTTATGATGGTGCAAAAGTGATATGCTTTCAGTAGAAATTGTACTTTGAATTTTGATCTTTTCCCAGGTTAGTGGCACATGATCTGATACTCTTTTATGATGCTGGGCAGTGGCAGTGACCTGCAGCTCCCACTCAGCCATGCAGTCACATGGGAAAGCATCTTATACTAAGGTGTTGTTAAGCTGTAATGTTTGGTAGATTGAGTGGATTAAATGCATTTTCAATGTTCATTACTTTCAGTTTATGATAGTTTTATCAGGGCATGCAGAGATGTCTCCTCCACCTCTTCACTCATGCTAGGTCTCAGGGACCCAAGATGATTAAACAGACTGCATCTTAAATGTTTCCAGTTTCTGTGTAAGGGGGGAGAGGGAAAACCCTAGAGGACTTTCATGCCCACATAACACATCACTTCTCACCAGTCATCGCCAGAACTGGTCACAGGTTTCACCCAATCACAAGAGGACCAGGAAGTAAAATTCTACCATGTACCACAAAGGGAGAGCTAGAAACATTTAGAAAATGGCATTAATGAGTACTGAAAATCTTCTCATTTTTATTACTTGTCTTCCCCCTCCAGAATGTAATCTCCACAAAGACAAATGTCTCTAGCACCCAGAACAGTGCCTAACATGTGGTAAGTGCTGATTTTTTTTTTTTTTTTGGTGGTGGGGGAATTGAACTTGGGGACATTCTACTTCTGAGCTACACCCCTAGCCCTATTTTTATTTTTATTTTATTTTTATTTTAAAACAGGGTCTCCCTAAGTTGATGAGAGTCTTACTACTTGCTGAGTCTGCCCTCGAACTTGTGATTCTCCTATTTCATCCTTCCAAGTACTGGGATTACAGGTATGCGCCACCATGTCAGCTATGTTTTCTTTTTTTGAGTGAACATATAGATTACATGATTAGATTCATATCTAAAACAGAAAGTTAGGCATGAACTATAAATAAAAAAAAAAAAAAGACATATACTACAAACATGTCAGACAGGTCCTGGATCTATTCCAGGGGTGTTCTTTTTTAGTAGTACTGGGAATTGAATGCAGGGGGGTTGTACTACTGAAATACACCCCCGGCCCTTTATTTTTTATTTTGAAACAAGATTTCACTAAGTTATGTAAGTTACTAGTCTCAAACCCTTGATCTTCCTGTCCTAACCTCCCAAGTACTGGAATCATAGATGTGCAGCACCATGCCCGGCTTCCTAGGGTGTTCTGGAAGCTCATGAAATTATTTTCAAAAAGATTTTCCAAGAGTCTGGCGTGGTGGTGCACACTTGTAATCCCAGTACTTGGGAGGCTGAGACAGGAGGATTGCAGGTTGGTTGTCTCAGCTACTTAGTGAGGCCCTCTGCAACTTAGTGAGACCCTGTTTCAAAATAAAGAACAAAACATAGGGCTGGGGATGTAGCTCAGAGGTAGAATGACTCTGGGTTCAATCCCCAGTTCAAAAAAAAAATATTTTTCCAAGGAGAGGTACTATAACTTTCACCAGGCTTTCAAAGGTACCTTTAAAACTACAATTAGAGAACAAATGATCTAAGAAGAGTTTGGATGTATCAGGTATATAACACCAGAACCCACAGCCAATACCTATTAGGTACTAAAGGTATATCAGGTATGTCGCGTCACTGCTTCTCTTCTGTGCAGTGTATCTGTGGTGGGGTTAAACTAAGCACTGGCAAGTGACTCTTAAGTCGACAAGTGACTCCCCAAAGCTGGGATAGCCCAGGGGAGGTGTGGCCTGCCCACTGTGTAGCCAGCGCGCCATCTAGTGCATGCAGCGGGCAGTTCATGCAGCTCAGCACACATCTGGCCCTCAGGGTCCCCGCCTGCAGGAGGGATTTCAGAGGTTTTAAGGGAGTTCAAGTCTATGCAAATTGTAGAGCAAGGCAGGTTGTTTGGCCTTCTCTGCAAGGCAGGGTAGAACTCCAGGGATGCTACCTTGGTGCCATCGTTTCTTTCCATCCATCCACAACTCTGCTACACTCAGGGCAACTAGAGCACGCTCAGGAAGAACAAGACTGGACTAGCATGTTAGGGGAGCAATTGACTCAGCACACCAGAACCAAGCAGCTCAGCAACTCAGAGATTTAATGTAATTTTGTGTGTGTGTGTGTGTGTGTGTGTGTGTGTATGTGTGTGTGTGGTACTGGGTATTGAACTCAGGGGCATTCTGCCTCCGAGCTACACCCCCAGCCCTATTTTTATTCTTTATTTTGAAACAGGGTCTCACTAAGTTGCAGAGGGCCTCACTAAGTAGCTGAGGCTGGCTGTGAACCTGTGATCCTCCTGTTTCAGAATCCCAAGTATTGGGATTACAGGGGTGCACCACCACACCTGGCTTAATGCAATATATATATATATATCTTTTTTTTTTCAGTACTGGGAATTGAACTCATGGGCATTCTACCTCCAAGCTATACCCCCAGTCCTATTTTTTATTCTTTACTTTGAAACAGGGTCTCACTAAATTGCAGAGTGCCTCACTGGGTAGCTGAGGCTGGTCACGAACCCGGATCCTCCGGTCTCAGCCTCCGAAGTACTGGGATTATGAGCATGCATCACCACACCCGATTTTGCAATAATTTTTTAAAAATCAAAATTAAGCCAGGCACAGTGGCACACACCTGTAATCCTAGTATTTGGGAGGCTGAGATAGAAGGATGGCAGGTTGGATGCAAGCCTCAGCAATTTAGTGAGACCCTGTTTCAAAATAAAAAGGTCTGGGGGTGTAGCTCAGAGGTAGAATGCCCCTGAGTTCAATCCCCAGCACCAAAAAAAAAAGTTATAATTCCAGAAAACTCCATAATGAACAAAATATCAATGTTTTAAATAAAGATGGGAGCCAGGTATGGTGACACATGTTGTAATCCCAATACTTGGGAGGCTGAGAAAGAAGGCTTCATGCAGATTCGTGGCCAGCCTTAGCAATTTAGTGAGGTTCTCCACAGCTTAGTGAGACTCTATTTTGAAATAAAATTAGATAGGGTTGGGGGTATAGCTCAGAGATAGAAGGCCTCTGGGTTCAGTCCCCAGTATATAAGGAGAGAAAAAGAGAGAGGAGAGAGAGAGAGAGAGAGAGAGAGAGAGAGAGAGAGAGAGAGAGAGAGAGAGAGAGAAAGGAGGGAGGATGGAGGGAGGAAGGGAGGAAGGGAGGAAGGGAGGCTCCATATACCTCACATTCCGTCAACCTGCCTCAGGCTCCAGCAGGACTCACAGGGCTCATCACTGACCCTGTGCCTCACAGCCTGGCCTTAGAGGGACAAGAGGACACCTGCCACACCAGCCAGGGTGGCCAGGCTGGACCAAGCCCACCCAACGTCCCATGTCAGCTGGCACCTAGAAGGCCCATGCCCTCAGACTGGGTCACCATGTGGAGCTGACAAGGGCCTGTTGGTGCTGCCCAAATGAAGGGGCCTTTGTGGCACTCTGTGCCCTTGGTTTGTCTGCTATTGTTGTTGTTTGTTTGCTCATTGTTTGTTTTTGAAACAGATAAGATTTACATAACATGAAATGAACCATCTGAAAGTGTACAGATTCGGTGGAATCTAATGTATTCCCAATGTGTGTCACAATCACTTCTATCTAGTTCAAAACCTTTTCATCACCCCAAAAAGGGAAACCCAGACCCTCTCGTGTGGTATAATCAAGAATTTAATAACCCTGAAGAAAACAGCAAAAGCCAGTCCTAGTGGGGACCCCTGGTTTGCCCAGGGGAGAAGATTGGTTCAAACTCTACATAGTAATGGAGGTGGGCACAGGGCTGGGGGCCCAAGGAGCCCCTGAGCTAAGCAGTCGACCCTGCCCTCAAGGGGTCCACCATCTTGTAGCTGAGACTGTCCAGATCAGAGGCAGAGTATTATGAGAGCCTCTTTTTGGTCTTTGAAGAACAACAACTCAGGAGAGATAAGGGAACGTGCTCAGAAGAACCAACTAGACAGCCAAGGACACACCTTCCCCTCAAAGTTACTGTGGCAGGCTGGTCCCTGGGGACATTTCCCACCCTGATTGTCCCTAGTCCTTTCCCAGACACATCATCATCATACAAAGTTTAACTAACACCCATGGGCCTGGTTGTCCTTCACCCTCCACCAAAGACCCAGTCAGGGTGGTGACATTTATCTCCAAGACAAACAGAGCTGTCCCCAAATGTATGACTAGCTGTGTTTGTTGATGACGTCACATCCGTCTTAGGCTTCCTGATCATGTGACTCTAGGATGAGTGGCTGCTCAAGGTGAGTCAGGTCTTTATCCACCAGGAATCAGCTCCAGAGGTGTCCCAGCCCGTGGAGAACTAAGCTGGGTGAAACCCCAGATGTGGCTATTGACCTAAGGGCTGCCAGTGAAGGGGCGTCTCTGCACCCCGTGACCCTCACTCAGCACTTGGCAGCAGCAGCCTCTGTCATCCGTGCCACATGGGCCAAGCTCACAGTATCTCACTCCCATTTTGCAAATGAGGGGGGAAAGAAGACACAACATAGAAAGTGTCTTGCCAAGGACCTAAGTGAACAGACGACAGGAGGGGTTGCTTACCGTCTAGTGGCACAGGCAGCAAAATCAGGCCAGGCAAAGAAGGGCCTGTATTCCCAGTACTTGGGGGGCTGAGACAGGAGGATCACAGGTTCAAGGCCAGCCTCAGCAACTTAGTGAGACCTTCAGCAACTTAGAGAAACCCTATTTCCAAAAAAGAAAGTGTTTTGAAAGGGCTGGGAGTGTAGCTCAGAGATAGAATACCCCTGCGTTCAATCCCCAGTACCAAAAAAAATTTTTTAATTAAATTATAATCTTAAAAAGATAGAGAGAGAGCCGGGCGTGGTGGCACACGCTTGTAATCCCAGCATTCGGGAGGCTGAGACCGGAGGATCCAGGTTCTCGGCCAGCTTCAGCTACCTAGTGAGGCACTCCGCAACTTAGTGAGACCCTGTTTCAAAATAAAGAATAAAAAATAGGGCTGGGGGTGTAGCTCGGAGATAGAATGCCCCTGAGTTCAATCCCCAGTACCGCAAAAAAAAAAAAAAAAGATAGAGGCGGGGCATGGTGGCACATGCCCATAACCTGGGAGGCTGAGACTAGAGGATCACAGGTTTGAGGCCAGCCTCTGCAACTTAGGGAGACTTTGTTTCAAAATAAAAAATAAAATAAGGCTGGAAGTGTAACTCAAAGGTAGAATGCTCCTGCTTGGGTTCTACTAGTATCACATTAAAGGGGAAAAAAAAAAACAAAAAAAACAAAACAGAAGGGGAAGAGGTATGCTATGGGCGACCTGAGTTGTAAAGTCTCTCTTAGGTAACTGAGGCCTCTTAATTGTGGCCTCACATTCCAGCAGCAGGTCTCCAGGCTTCCTCCAAAGCACTGTGCTCCAGATGGTGTCCTGGGTGCCACCAACAGCCCAGAGGCTATTTCTTTCAGCCTTTGCTGGTCACCTGGCCCATCTAGGCCTATGCCCTTTTCTACTATTGTTACTACTAAGGGTCAATGTATTGGCCAGCACAAAAATAAATCAAGAATGTTCATTCTGTTTAAAATAATAATAATAATAATAATAATAATAATAATAATAATAATAATAATGAATTCAACTTGAAGTGTACCTGCACAACCTGGGAGTGGTATGGAAATTACATGTGACTCGACCTGCCAGACTAGGCATGGGGGGCGGGGCGGGCGGGGCGGGAGGGGGGAGGGGCTGGCCGCCAGATCTCCCTGTGAGCGGCAATCTCTGTTGACTGTGGAGCTCAAAGGCAGCCTGAGAGGAGACAGGAGGGGCAGCAGCTTCAGGACCCATGACTGGCCCTCAGAATCTATTCAGGCAACCCCAGCTGCCCCAGGGCCTTCTCCAAGCCACAGCTGGAGTGTCTGGGAGTGCCCGGGTTGCTCCGGTGCATTCCAAGGGGAGCCTATTGTGAAGTCTCACACCTATTGTCCTGGAGCATGACATCTGCATCTTTGGAGAAGTGCCCCAAGGGAAAGCATGGCCTTTCACCAACCCCCAGGCTCAGCAGGAGAACCACCCACCCCCCCACTCCTAGTAACCAGGAAACAGGCCCAGGGCACGCAGTGACCAGCTCTGAGTCACCCCTGTCATTTGAGGCTTTCAGACAGAAACTGAATTTGCCAGACCTACCTAGGGTCTTTCCACCACATCCAGAACTGTCCTCAGACCTTACAAAAGGGACAAATCCTGGCAGTCCACAGCCACTCTGCATTTGGAAGGTGGCTTCTCATTGTAGCTAATGTCAGACTGATAGACTTTGGGACTGGAAGTGACTCCAGGCAGAAAAGCTGCCCCTTGGTCCGACTGCTGTCCATGTGGAGGAAGAAGCTATTGATTCAAGACTCCAGAGTCTACTCAATAAGCAAGTGGGCAGCTCAGTCCAGGTGGGAGTAAGAGCAGACACCCATGTATTTCACCAGTTTAGTGTCAAATATCCAAATGTTGCCAAACATGGTAACAGATGCCTGTAATCCCAGTACCTGGGAGGCTGAGACAGGAGGATTGCAGATTTGAGACCAGCCTCAGCAACTTAGCCAGGCTCTCAGCAACCTAGCAAGAGCCTGCATTTAAAAAAAAAAATGTAAAGGGCTGGAGATGTAGCTTGAAAGTAGAATGGACCTGCATTCAATCCCCAGCACCACACACACACAAAAGTTTCAAGACCTACAGTTCTGAATGACATTGTTAAGAACTATGAACTCATTTGAGGCCAAAGACATATCATCATTTTAGCTAATAATAATGCATGAATACTTTCCTATTTGGGTACTTCTGAGGATATTGTTAGTCTTGTTGCTATTTTGTGGGAAATCTTGCAGTAACAATGACTGACTCAAAAGCAAAGTTTCCCAATTGCCAACTTTGAAAAATGACTCTGAAATTTATTTCTTGAAAAAATGGGAGTAAAATGATGTTCTTCAATTAAAGTAAAATGAAAGTGATTTTTTCCCCTCTGTGTGTGTGTGTGTGCGTGTGTGTGTGTGTGTCTGTCTGTCTGTCTGTCTGTCTGTCACAGAGAATTGAACTCAGGGGCATTCTACATCCGAGCTATACCCCCAGCCCTTTTAATTTTTTGTTTTTGTTTTGTTTTTTTTGCGGTACTGGGGATTGAACTCAGGGGCATTGTACCTTCAAGCTACACCCCCAGCCCTATTTTTTATTCTTTATTTCGAAACCAGGTCTCATTAAGTTGCGGAGTGCCTCACTAGGTAGCTGAGGCTGGCTGTGAACCCGGATCCTCCGGTCTCAGCCTCCCAAATGCTGGGATTACAAATGTGCGTTACCACACCCAGCTCCTTTTAATTTTTTGAATCAGGGTCTCCCTAAGTTGTAAATGCTAGCCTCAAACCTGTGATACTCCTGTCTCAGCCTCCCAAGTACTGGGATTAAAGGTGTGTGCTACCACCAGCTCTATTTTATTTGGAAACAAGGTCTCACTAAGTTGTGGAGGGCCTTATGTTGCTGAACCTGCAATCCTTCTAGCTCAGCCTCCCAAGTACTGAGCACCGCCACACCTGGTTCTGAGGTCCTTTAATTTCAAAATGTAGTCATCTCCCAAATAAAAATTTAAATGTATGCCTCAGCTACCTAGTGAAGCACTCCACATCTTAGTGAGATCCTGTTTCAAAATAAAGAATAAAAAATAGGGCTGGGGGTGTAGCTCGGAAGTAGAATGCCCCTGAGTTCAATCCCCAGTACTGCAAAAAAATAAAAGAAAAAAATTAAATGTATGAAAAGTTTTAAGGAACCCTTCCTTACTATTTGGAAATTTTGTTTGAAGATTCTCAGTATATGTATCTGTTAAATTCACCACAATCTCAAATTCTCCCAAATCTTATGAACCACACAGTCAGCCCTCTGAATCCTCAGGTTCCAAATTCTCAGGCTCAACCAACCATGAATCAAAAATATTCAAAGAAAAAAAATTGTATTGGCACTGAACAGTTGTATACTTCTTTTCTTGTCATTGTTCACCAAACAATACAATATAGCAACTATTTACTTAACACATTGCATTATAGATTATAAATCATCTAGAGATTGTTTAAAGCATTGGGAAGATATGTGTTGAGTTCTATGCAAATATAGCATCATATATATGTGCGTTTTTATAAATTAGCACTTGAGCATCTGTAGTTTTGGTATCCCTGGGGGTCCTGGAACCAATTCCTCACAGATGCCCAGGGACAAGAGTATCTGTCACTTAGGAATGCTTCAGCTGCCAAGAACAGAAAGCTCAGAGCTCACTAATGGTGTGGGAGTTCTGGGCTCTAGCTCTCCACCCAGCCAATCTCTACCTGTCCTTGCAGTAACCTTGTTTACTCTTTCAGGCTTGCAGATGGTGGCTACTTCTTACTGGATCACATCTGCTTTCTAGGAAAAACAGAACTTTGTTTACTTTGTGTCTTTGGCCAGGATGTGTCTATTTTTCCACTGTAACTGCAAGGAGACCAGAAAATCACATTGTTTAGCTCATCAGTCCCTATGTGATGGGGTGCCGAATGTACCCCCAAAAATAAGGTAATATAAAATCCAGGTTCTTGATATTGTGAAAAAAGAATTTTAACACATATCCTTTACAACATCTGGCAGGTTTAATTTAAGGAAAAAAACTGGGAAGGAAAAACTTGGATGTAGAGGAAAAAAAGGAAAAGGGAGACAGGGGTACCCCCACGACCAAGTCCTAGGGCATGTTTCCCCGATCACGAGCAAGCGCCGAGAGAGGGAACACGTGGAAATCCAGGGGGTATATGAGAGGACGGGGTCCTCATTTCCAGCCCCTCTCTCTCAGGTTTCAAGTACTCGATAGGTTGAGCTCCAGGTGAGAGCTGGCTCCTCCTCTTTCCAGGTGTGTGCTGCTTTAGGTGGGCTGGGCTCTTCCGGAATTTGACTGTACGTCTCAGGTGGGCTGGGCAGTACGTCTCTCTTGGGCCGAACCAAAGGAAAAATTCCCAAGGGGTGGAGTTTTGGATTAACACTCTCCAGATTTTTTATGAATTTTTCCGATACCTCCTTCTACCTAACATTTCACTTCTAAGCTACCTCATTACCTATAGCAGAAAAGAGAAATTGAACACCTGCCCTTATATACCTGTTTATGATCCTTCCAATGCCGCAACAAAGATAGATTTCAAATATCTCCAAATGCAGCAAATAATGCACAGAATACATCCTTTTAATTGGCCATTACATCTCCGTGATGAGTACGGTAATAGTGAGGCTCTTTCCACCATGAATTTATGACTCCTATTTCTGGGCCCATAGTACTTCCTGACATCATGGCCAGAGTCCTGCTAAAACTTTTATAGTGATCAGATACTGATGGGACTTTAATTGGCAAAGTCCGCTGTTCATACTCAGCAGACTTTCTATTGACTCTTAAGAATTCTTGCACTTCTCGGTCAATGTCAATATGTTGGGGACATTTTTAAAAGAAACACATAAATTACCACTCAAGGTTTTGCTTAATTATTTATAATTGCATGCATTTGCCCTAATGGAAAAGTTCATTTTATGCTGAATTTCAAGATCCATGGAGATGAGACATCCCCTTTTAGCAAAACAATTGCATTTTCTCATTGTTTGTTGCACTCATAGATCCACGAAATTTAAAGTGGGAACTGAGGCACTATGATATTCAGAGTGATAGATCCGAGAAGATCTGGATTATTCTGATACTAGGAATGCCAGAGCCCAAGTAGAAAGGGCCAGAGTGGCAAGGTGGCACCTGACATATGAACACAAATATGAACATGTAAAGACGAAAGGATCATCAGAGACCATTGCTCTCCCCAAAAGAGAATTAAAGTATTAAAAGACAAATCATGCTGGTCAAGGTGGTGTATGCCTCTAATTCCAATACTTGGGAGGCCAAGACAGGAGGATTACAAGTTCAAGATAAGCCTGGGCAATTTAATGAGACTCCGTTTCAAAATATAAAATAAGCCAGACATGGAGGTACATGCCTATAATCCCAGTACTTGGGAGGCTGAGACAGGAGGATTGCAGGTTCAAGGACAGTCTCGGCAGCATAGTGAGACTCTCAGCAACCTAGAAAGACCCTTTTTCAAAACAAAAACAACAACATAAAAGGGATGAGGGTGTAGCTCAGAGGTAGCAAGCCCCTGAGTTCAATCTCCAGTACCACAATAAATAAATGAATGAATAACGAAGGCTGAGGTGTACAAATCATCCTAGTGGAAAAGAATAGTCCATTACATTCACCCTCCTTAGCATCTCTGGGTATTCTCTTTGGAGAAGTCCTTGGCAATCCAGGTGTTTTCTTTCTGCCTTCCTTGTTCTGATCTCAGCAGTATGGAAAGAAATGAGAAAGTCTGGCATGGCAGTGCATGACTCTGATACCAGCTACTTGAGAGGCTGAAGAGAGAAGAGAGAGGATGGATTGAGCCCAAGAGTTTGCGATCAGCCTGTGCAAACTCAAGAATATATATATTTTTTTAAATAAAAAAAAAGGAGGAATGGAGGAGGAGGAAGAGAAAGAGGGGGGACAAAGGGGAGGTGGGAGAGGGGGGAGGAGGGAAGAGGGGAGGGGGAGGAGGAAGGGAAGAAAGAAGGAGGAGGAGGAGGAGAAGAAGAAGGATAATTATTATTATTATTTATCTGGCTCAATAGCTTTCTACCAAAGTACTCCAGAGCATCATTTTCCAAGTTTTCCCTTTCATAAAAAGTCCCAACGGAAGGTAAACTTGTTCCAGAACTGACTGCACTCATTTCTTAAGGAAGAATATTGAATGTGCATGCAAGGATTTAAGTCCTACCAAAAGGAAATTTGCAGGTGTGATCGATCTTTGGAGTTTGGTAAATACAGAAAATAAATTTGCTTAGGGAAGAAAAGTCTAGAACTTTCTCTGTTGATGTTTTCCCATGGGGGGAAGGGATCAGATGAGGCTAGGCCAGGCAAATGACTTCCATAGACTTCTATAAACCCAGCAGGGCTATTTCCCCTCGAAGCCAACTCACTGAGGAGTTTTCAGGACAACAGACCAGTGTCTCTTGTCTCTCCATCTCTCCATTTCTGCCCTTGGAAAAGCAAAGGACATTCAGGTTATCTTGGCCTTGGGCAAATAACCTCTCCTCACAGAGGCCAACCTGTACCCAGAGGAAAAGATTTCACAATCAAAGCTATGCACGGAAGTTTAAAGAAGAGAGAGAGAACTTTAGAACTAAAAGTAACTTGAAGATCAACTACTCTAGAGGTGAAAAAAACGAGACCAAGAAGTGAAAAATGCCTTGCCTGATACTATACACTGATAGAGACAAACCGAAACCGGAACCCTGGCCTCCTATCCCTTACTTACACTCCTCACACAGTTTCAAGTAGAAACAACAAAGGCCCTTTCAGGTTTCTGGCAGGTGGGACTACCCAGAATTCCTCCAATGACAAGGATTTAAAACAACAGATAAAATGTATCAAAAATGTTTCATACAAAAAAAAATGTTTCATACATAGCTGAGTTTGCAAGAAAAAAAAAAAAAAAGGATTCAGAGTAGATACCAAAAAGACAAAGGGAGCCAAGGACAGAGAAAATGCGGGGACCCTAGGGAGTGTGGATAAGAGTGTTAGAGCTAGAAACGGCCCAAAGGTCTGGTATCTCCGATGCTCTGTTTCACCAGCTTGAGGATTTGTCTGTGCAAGATAGAAAGAAAGAGCCAGGTATGGTGGTGCACACTTGTAATCCCAGTTCTTAGGAGGCTGAGACAGGAGGATCGCAGGTTCATGACCAGCCTCAACAACTTAGTGAGACCTTATTTCAAAATAAAAAATAAAATTGGGCTGGGTGTGTAGCTCAGAGGTAGAACACCCCTGAGTTCAATCTCTAGTAACACACACACACACACACACACACACACATACACACACACACACACACACGATGGAAAGAAAGTAAGCACAAGAATTCATTCATACAGATGGGGACCCTGTAAGGTCTAGAAAATACTTAATGGACTAGGGGGATGACTTAATGGGGTTTTGTTGTCTTGGTGGTTGTTGTTTTGTTTGTTTAGGTGCTGAGGATTGAGCCCAGGAGCATTCTACCTCCAAGGTACACCCCTATCTCTTTTTATTTTTTGAAACTGTGTCTTACTATGTTGTTGAGATTAGCCTAGAACCTGCAATCCTTCTGCCTCAGCCTCCCAAGTACTGGGCTTACAGGAGTGCGCCACTATGTCTGGCTGTTTTAATATATATATTTAGTATATATATATGTACTGGGGATGGAACCCGGGGGCATTCTACCTCCGAGCTGCAGCCCCAGCCCTATTTTTTTATTCTTTATTTTGAAACAGGGTCTCACTAAGTTGTGGAGGGCCTCACTAAGCAGCTGAGGCTGGCTGTGAACCCAGATCCTCCTGTCTCAGCCTCCCAAATGCTGGGATTACAAGCATGCACCACCATGTCCGGCTTGTTTTACTATACTGATTAAGGAATAGTAAGAAGAAAAAAAATCTGTAAGTGTTCAATACAGACTCACCAGGAATGGTGGTGCATGGCTGATATCCTAATACTTGGGAGGCTGAGAAAGGAGGATCACAGGTTTGAGGCCAGTCTCAGCAACTTAGAAAGGCCCTCAGCAACTTAGTGAGACTCTATTTCAAAAATTAAAAATAAAATAGAGCTGGGGGAGTAATCTTGAGGTAGAATCCCCTGAGTTCAATCCCTAATACCACTGTCCCCCCCCCCAAAAAAAAACAGACAGTCTTTAAAAATATTTTCAGCCCACAGTTGGTGGAATACATAATGGAAATCTATTGATATGGTGGGTCAACTCTCTCCCCCGCTAGGAACTCCTCAGAACCCTTCTCAGAATCAACCCTTTTCCTATAACAAAAGGACTGAGATGAGTATTACAGGCTAAAATCAAGCTGTCAGCAAGGCTGGTCCCTTCTGGAGGCTCTGAAGGGAGAGGCTATTTTCTAACTTCTTTTCAGCTGGCAGTGGCTGTGACTGCCTGTTCTCCTTGGCTTGTAGCCTCCTCTTCCCTCTTCCAAGGGCATTGCTCCAGTCTTAGCATCTGCCCTCTTATCATTTTCTCCTTTGGCTCTTTCTGTGTTCTCAAAAGGTCCTTTGTGACTATATCAGGCCCACCAGGTAATCCAGGACCATTTATTTATCTGTCTCAAAATCCTTAACTCGCTCATATTTTCAGAGTCCCTTTTGCCATGTGAGGTAACATTCAAAGGTTCAGAGGACTAGGACACAGACATCTTTGGAGAACAATTACCCAGCCTATCACAGCTGGTGGTAAGCACTATTAGATTTAAAATAAGATGGTCTGATGGGGAGGGCCTAAAATACAACTTCAGGTTGAGTGGTCAGGGATGGCCTCTCTGGGACTGAATCCAGGCTGAAATCCAAATGACAGGAAAGAGCTGTGGGTTGGGGGAAGGGCGGAGGGAAGAGCTGGTGAAAAAACTCTACAGCAGCAAGCAGCTTTATGTGTTGGATAAATGAGTGCATGAGTTTTCCACTCACAATGACTCCTCCAGAATAGGAAAACTTTAAGCCCCATCCTGTCTCCTGGCAATTTATGGAAATTTGCTCCACATTACTGTTATCAACAGGGACCTCTTTCCTCAAAAACAAAAATATACAAACAAACAAAAAAACCTCGTAGAATTCTTGGGGGACAGCCCTAGAGCATACGCAGGAGGCAGAGAGCCCCTCCAGCTACATAGTAGGTTAAGAAGACAAGTGCTAGCTGGGCATATGCTTGCAATCCCAGTACTTGGGAGGCTGAGACAGGAGGCTGGTAGGTAGGTTCAAGGACACAGCCTCTGCAACTTAGGGAGATAAAATAAAAATAAAAGAATAAAATAGGAGCCAGGTGTGGTGGCGCACACTTGTAATCCCAGCATTTGGGAGGCTGAGACTGGACGATTCAGGTTCTCGGCTAGCCTCAGCTACTTAGTAAGGCTCTCTGCAACTGAGGGAGACCCTGTTTCAAAATAAAGAATAAAAAATGGGGCTGGGGGTGTAGCTCGGAGGTAGAATGCCCCTGAGTTCAATCCCCAGTACTGAAAAAAAAAGAATAAAATAGGGCTGGGGTGTAGCTCAGAGGTAGAATACCCCTAGGTACCACAAAAAAAAAAAAAAAAAAAAAAAAAAAAAGAAGGCAACAACTTGTTTTGACTGCGGCTACCAAGAATATATTATATTGACATTGTCACTTGGAATTGTTTCTTACAAACTGTGTTAACATAAACAGAATATCTGATTATTTCAACTGAAGCAGGAGCTAGAAGAGGAGGGGTGGTTGGGTGCCCCTTGAGAGGTGTTATGCTGAGATTCAGGGAGGTCAGCCCAGACCTTCTCCTGGGTCCCTTGCTACTGATTCACTTTCCTCTGCTCTGATGATCATTAAGTCCAAGAACAACTAAAACTGTGGGTTCTCCAGGTTACATGCCATCAACAAACATACTCAGAGAATCTAATACAAATGGCCATTTGAGAGGATTCCCATCTTTTTATGTTTGACCAGATAGACTGTACCTCTGTTATAGCTTTCATTTCAATCCTCTTTAAATTCTGCCTTCTGCACATACATTAAAGGATGAGTCAAGCCCAGTTCATTCTGCACTCGGGCAACCCCCAACAGAGTGCCTGGGACAGAGCAGATAATATTTACTTGTTCTTTTGTTCAACAAAGAATTGCCAGGCAACTATGCATTGAGTCCTCAGCTGGGGGCTGGAATGCACTATACTTAATGCCAGGACCAATTAAAAACTGACCATTCAAGCCAGGCGTGGTGGCACACGCTTGTAATCCCAGTACTTGGGAGGTTAAGACAGGAGGATCACAGGTTTGACTACAGCCTCAGCAAGTAATAAGACTCTCATCAACCTAGGAAGACCCTATTTCAAAATAAAAATAAAATAGCTTAGAGGTAGAATGCCCCTGAGTTCAATTCCCAGTAACACACACACACACACACACACACACACACACACACACACACACATACACACACACAAAACAAAAACAAAAACAAAAAACTGACCATTCTCAAACTTCTGAATGAGCAGGAAATTATTTCCATAAAGGAGAATTAAATATGACCAAACATCTGTTTGAAGATTTGCATACAATTAATAACCTGGTTCTTTGATCAAATTCCAACTTGGCAATTGAATTGGGCCATCTGAGATACTTCCTGGCTTTATGGTGGCTTGTCAATCTCTGCCTCCTCTGGCTCTGACCCACTGCCAGACTGTGGGGTGTTAAAGGTTAAGCTTCTGCTCTCTCTTTATCTCCTCAGACGACTGCCTGGCAGCAGAGGGTGGAATGACTTCATTCATCAGAAGGAAGTCTAAAACAAAAGGTGATCTGCAAAGTTTAGGTGGTGATTTTCAAGTTTAAATAAAAACCAACAGACATACTGGAAGAGTCTAATATGTAATGGTGGTAATTATAGGGTCATGAATGTATCCCACATATGGCCAATGAAACCCAGTTGGCAAATCTTACAAGCCAAAAACTAGGAATTTATTAAGGAAGGAGGTAGCTGCTCCCTTTGCCTGAAACCTATGGCCAATGTTTATTTCCTCAAACATTCAAGAACACATAACCATTTGCTTCCCAAGCATGATATGTTTTATAGCTTGCAAAATCTGATAAGACTTCCCCAAAGTCCAAGTGGTGGTTGTGTGTGTCCTAAGTCCAAAGACATCTCATACTTTCAGACTTCTCATCTGGGCCACACAGTGCCTTCTTTGTATGTATTTCCCTGTGAACTTTATCCCAGGAACATTTAGGTGTTTTTTTTTTTTTTTTTTTTTTTTTTTTTTTTTTTTTTTTTTTTTTTTTTTTTTTTTTTTTTTTTTTTTTTTTTTTTTTTTGGTGTGTGTGTGTGTGTATGCCGCGCGCTGGGAATCTGAACCCAGGACCCTGTGCAAGCTAGGTAAGGGTTCTTTCCTGAGCTACACCCCCAGGCTCCAGGAGTAGTTTAGTGCATCCTCACAGCCATAAACAATATAAACAATGCAATTGTACCTAGATAGAAGTTCTTTAAAACCAGAATAAGACTCTTTCCTGCTAGTAGGAGGCTGTCTGGGCCCTCAGGGTTTGGGTCACCCCAGGCCTAGATGCACACTTTGGGAGAGTTCCAGAGATGGCAGCTGCCTTGCTCCTGGGCAGGGCTCAGCTGGGGGTGGAGACAGAACAGCAAGCCCCACAAGCCACACACCTGTACAGACTCTGGGAGAAGAAAGGAAAAGAGACTTCCCAACACCTCACCTCACCTCACCGTGGCTTTGTAAATCTTATAATCATCTTGTTATAGTGCATTGAGTTAAACGTTGTTCTCAACATAAAGGTTAAAAATGCACTACCATTTCAATGCCAGATCTTGGTACTTATTTGTTGATATACTAGGAGCTTCCAAAACTGCAGGTGGCCGCCCCCCTTCCTCAGACCTTTGGGGTCAGCGAGGGGGTAGGCGTCAATCAGGGAAATCAATACAACTGCAAGATGTGAAGGCCCCCTTCCCGCGGTCGCCAAAAGGCAGGGCTTGGAGGAAGCGCCCGCGGGGGGTCGTGGGCCTCAGTCAGGGCCCGCAGGGTGCGGTACGCACAGGGCTCTAGGACCACAAAGATCTGAACGCCTTCGATTTAGATCTTGCCCTAACCCAACAACAGAAGCTGCGGACTCTTCACAAGGGCTGGTCCCGGAGTCGCCAGGAGCTCTGAGCCCGCCGCTAGAGGGCGCGCCGTGGCCGCCCCGCCCGCCTCAGGTAGGGTGGTCCCACCCACCTGGCCCCGAACGCCTCTGCCCCGCCTACCTCGGGAGCCCGGTCCGGGCCTCCTCCACCGGGGGCCGCCCCGCCCTCTCCGCCCCATCCAGCTCCAGCCCCGCCCATCCCGGGCTCGGCCACGCCCACCCTCTCTCGACCGTTCTCCTCCCCGCCACCTCAGCGGCCTCGGCTGCGGCCGCCCCTCCCACTCCGGCCCATCTCGCCTAGGCCCCGCCCACCGTGGCCGAGGCCCCGCCTATCCGCGCGCTTCAGGTGGACCGCCCCGCCCACCCGTGCCCGCGGCCCCGCCCTCTCCGCGCGCCTCAGGTGGGGCCACCCGACCCGCCCCGCTCGCCCGGCCGCGTCAGGCCGCAGCTCCTCCGCTCTTCGCTGGCCGCCGCGCCGAAACTTTTGACATTTTGGAGGTGGAGAAGCGCGCGAGCATTCTCAGGCCGACCGCTGCTGCGGCAGCCGACCCTCCAAGACCTCTTAGTCGCGCCCCGGCACTCCCGCGGTCCAGGGTCGGGCGGCCACGAGGCCCCGCCGCGTCCTCCCGCGCTCGCCTGTCCCGCGGCTGCAGCCATGTCGCGGGGGCCGGAGGAGGTGAACCGGCTCACCGAGAACACGTACCGGGTAAGCCCGCGGGCGCCAGGATTTGGGGTTCGAGGCTGGGGGTGGGAGACTGGGAGGTCCCGGGACCTTGGGGGAGTGTGGTTCGGGGTTCTTGGCCAGCAATGGGAGCCCCACGGGCATCTCGCAGTTGTCGCCTGGGAAAGGTCGGGCTCTTCGCCTTCGCATTAAGAAAGGGTCTTTACGCGGGAAGACCCACCTCCCCCCTACACACACACACCCCGGCGCTGGAGACGCCCAGGAAACCACACATTTTACAGCCGACTGATTTCGGGGAGTTGGAGAAGGCAGGGAGAATCTGTGTAGCCCCGAGGGGGCCCCCGTCCTCCCTCCAACTTCTCCTTGGGACCTGGGGCCGCGCTGGCCTGGCTGCTGGGCTGAAGTCCTCCGAGACCAAAGGGACGAGCTCTAGTTTCCTCGGAAAAAAAGAAAGCGCCCAAGAATGTAGGGGAGAAACTCCTTGGTGATTAGGGATCGCCAGGTGAGCCGAGCTTTGCTTGCAGGCGTTCTCGGCTCCAGGAATTTTCTAGGCTGGCCATGAGTCTGCTCTTGGGAAGCCTTGAAACACCCTCCCCCATGGGCCTTTCCTACTCAGCTTTAAGTTGAACTTAGCTTTTATACATAGATGATTTTGAGAGGCTATTGGAGTCAGAGTACCGAGAATTTAATAGAATCGTCCTAACCTTATGGAACGCTTGATGGTCAGCCTCTTTAGCTTGCATGTTCTGTGAGAGAATTTCCCCAGAAACAGACATAGGATTAGAGGCCAGTTCAGTAAGTTTAAGTACTTATAAATGAATTCCAGTTGAAATCAGATATGCGTTTAATCATCTTCTATTAATAGAATACAAAACAACTTTTGTTTTAATTCTGCTTAGGCTCGTTGAACCCCTGAGACTTCCAAGTTCTCTAAATTCATTTGTAGCCGTGGTTAAGGCCCACTGTTTGGTCATTTTTACTGTTTTTAACCCTAAAATAGAGTTTCTGAATTTGCAAGATCTGAGTTCCTGAAATCAGAGGGGTTTATTGACTTCTGCTGAGTAAAAATTTAAAAACCACATTAAAGTATTTTCATAATCTATCCATTGAAGTCCAAAAAGTTATCGATTCCCTTCATCTGAATACATACAGTGTATATTGTAACTTATGAATTACACTTTATAGGTAGACAGATTGTTGACACAGCATTTTGAGGGTCAGCAAATGTGGCGGAAAACTGTTCCTATTAGTGTCATTCTTTAATAGAAGGCAGGTTTTAGAAATGCCAGGTATTTGAATGCTTAAATCCTTACATTTGTATTTAGATTGTTGATATTTAAGTGGCCCTGAACATGGTGGGGCAGGAAGTATGGGGTGCAGAGTGTAAATAAAACATTCTGATTCTTAGATTTGGAGAGGAGTAATTACTCTGATGATACTTAAGGAAAAACTGTGTAACTGAAATGCAGATCCTTGCAAATTATATGTAGAGTTTTAAGTATCCCTTGGGGTACAAAAACACATGAACAAGGAAATTTCTCCAACATAGGTTTATTTATCTTTCCAGTCTAAAATGAGAATATCAGGCAATCAGATGTTTAGCCTAAACTCCATGCTGTCTCTCACTTCTGACTGACTTAATGAGGGAGTCTTTGGAGGGGCTGTACTCAAGAGAATTACAGTTGTCAACCACTTTGGCAGGTTGTATTAACCACAGAACTTGTACAGAAGGAAAGTGTGGATTTCGTTATCTGTATTTGTAGACACAAAACTGTAAATCCTCTTCAGTTTGTTTGTTTGTTTTTTTGTGGTACTGGGGATTAAACTCAGGGGCATTCTACCTCCGAGCTATACCCCCAGCCCTATTTTTTATTCTTTATTTTGAAACAGGGTCTCACTAAGTTTCGGAGTGCCTCACTAGGTAGCTGAGGCTGGCCGCAAATCCAGATCCTTGGGTCTCAGCCTCCCAAATGCTGGGTCCTCTTCAGTTTCTGAAAGATTATAATACACTGAGGATCAGAGTCCAGTACCTTATTGCTTTCCATTCCCAGATGTCTGAAAGCATATCAAAAGCTCACTAATTATTGATTGATTGATTTTAATCACCTTTTCTTTGTTATTGTTTTGAGATCAGGCTTATTATGTTGAGGTGGTGGGATAAGAATTTAGAAAACTAGACAACAGGTTTTATATAATCTATGAAACAAAGGCTGCTAGCCCATAGTTTGGCTATGATGAAAATCCACAGTGAAATTTTACACTCACCTGATTGGGACCTTGAAAAGCCTTTCACCACCTCCTTACTGGGTTTTTCCTCCTCAAGCCTCGCCCTCAGTAATCAAGGCTGAAAACAATTTAAGTGTAGTAAGGAAAATTTCTTCTGACAATATTCATGAATCTATTTTTTTTCTAAAACAGATTTACTTTATGTTAACTAGCAGTCTGTGATACTTTACTAATAGAAACACAACCTAACCAGGTGCAATTACAAAAGCCACCTGCAAATGAGATTTTATGACTTGCCGGTGTGGGTTTTAGCCTTTTAAAAAACACTCGAATTTCTTTGAAATAAAGGAATATATTCTTTGGAGAAAAAGGAGATTTATAAAGTAGTGTGATCCTCTGTATGCAGTATCAAATGTCCCTAAATGTATATTTACACATTTGCTGAGTCTTCTAAAATATGTACTTAGACAAATGATTATTGGCCATCCATGCTAACTCCCAAGAGGATGTGCGTTTTACTACTTCACAAACAAATGGTATGATAATAAGCCCCAAAATATCAAGTAATGTTGCTGTTGCTAATTAGAGTTCAGGCAAAGATCCCTCCCCTTCCCACACTTTAGTCTATAGTATGCCCATAATTTGCCCTCAAAAGCTTGCTTATGATTTTACATGGTTTTCTGATGAGTACATGCTTTAGTGGGAGAGGAAGAAGTAAAGTTCAAACAAACCTTTAATTAGGAGTAGCCACAACCTTCCTAGAAGTTAGAACTGTTAAAGTCGTAGGAAGTTGAGGGAGGCAGGGTGTGGCATCATCCAGGGATGTCCTACCTATGTGAATCTTACTAAGCAGTGAGGAGGAAACTGATACTCCAAAACAAGGGAGAGAAAGGACACAGAAGTCTTTCAATGTCACCTTCTCAAGGAGGCCTGCTCAAACAACTCTCTTTAAATTGCTGACAAATCTAGCTCCCAACCTCACCTTAGGCTACTTTATCCTTTCTCCCATAAAACTTCTGAACTTAGAATATACTGTGTAATATATTTATTCATCTTTCTTTCCTCCCCAACTGGAATGTGAGCTCCACAAGGTTTTGTTCTTTTTCAAGCACCTAGAACAGTTCCTAGCATGCAGTAAGTATGCATATTTGTTAAATGAATGCACATTTAATTTATTTAAGCACCTATCCTATACCATACTTCCTCTTGATCATTTTCATAGTTTTATTTCATTCTAAGGATATATATTTCCATGAGGTAAAGCTGAATTTGTGTGCTTATTTACCATTTTTAGATTGAGAAATTAAGGCCTAGAATCTATGATTGACCAGCTTCCACATGCCATTTACCACACTGGTCTCTGAATAATAATTTAATTTCTAATAACCAACAAATGCACAAAACAAATACATTTTCATAATTTGGCAGTCTAAGATGTCACTGAAAATTTCCCTCTCCTGGTAATTCTTCATCATTGGCATGTATTGAATAAACCTTTTAATTAGAAACTGAAATTCTTTTTGTTCTTTTACTTGGTAAAGTGAACAATTAAGCTGGTGCAGACCTGTAATCCCAGTACTTGGGAGGCTAAGACAGGAGGATTGCAGGTTGCTGAAGCCAATCTCAGCAACTTAGACCCTGTTTCAAAATAAGAAATAAAAAAGGATTAGGGGTATAGCTTAGAGATAGAATGCCCCTTGGTTTAATCCTTAGTACCAAAAAAATAAAAATAAATAAAGAGCAAGCAATCTAGATGTGTGTTTTCCTTATCTGTTTTTTATTTTAGTTTTTTTTTTTTTTTTTTTTTGTGGCACTGGGGATTGAACCCAGGGACATTTTACCTCTGAGCCACACCTCCAGCCCTATTTTTTATTCTTTATTTGAAACAGGGCCTCACTAAATTGCAGAGGGCCTCATCAAGTAGCTGAGGCTGGCTGGGAACCTGTGATCCTCCTGTCTTGGCCTTCCAAATACTGGAATTACAAGCTTGTGCCCCCAAGTCCGGCTTTTTTCCTTTATCTAATGTTTTATTTTCTCAATTTGAATTTAATGGGGATGTATAAGTGAGAGTATCTGCCTGATTGGTTTCCAGGCTAAACAACAATATACAAATTTAACACACAAAGCTTTAAAATGCTCTTTTAAGAATCCTCTCTGAAGTATATTTATTGTTTTTGCTCTATACTCTGTCTAGTATCAACCTTTTCCGCTAGCCCTGCCATCTTCAAGTGTGCTGAAAATAAAATGGGATTCATAGAAGGCCAGACTACTTTCTCTTGGCTTAAAAAGGGGATAGTAGGAATTATGTGCCAGGGAACAACAGAAAGGATTGCCAGGTATTGAATATGAATCTGAACCACCCACTTTTTTTTGTTTTTTTTGGTGGTACTGGGGATTGAACTCAGGGGCATTCTGCCTCCAAGCTACACCCCAGCCCTATTTTTTTTATTCTTTATTTATAAACCGGGTCTCACTAAGTTGTGGAGTGCGTCACTAGGTAGCTGAGGCTGGCTGTGAACCCGAATCCTTCGGTTTCAGCCTCCCAAATGCTGGGATTACAAGCGTGCGCCACCACGCCTGGCTAACCACCCACTTTTTTAACTTTTTTTTTTTTTTTTTTTTTTTTTTTTTTTTTTTTTTTTTTTTTTGGGTACTGGGGATTGAACACAGGGGCATTCTACCTCCGAGCTATACCCCCAGCCCTATTTTTTTATTCTTTATTTTGAAACAGGGTCTCACTAAGTTGCAGAGTGCCTCACTAGGTAGCTGAGGCTGGCCTCGAACCTGGATCCTCCGGTCTCGGCCTCTCAAATGCTGGGATTACAAGCATGCACCACCACGCCCGGCTACTTTTTTTTAACTTTTTGCCTGTTGAAATGAAAATATAAACAATGGGTTTATTCTGTAGAAAAATGTTTTTCTTGATGGAAAAGAGGTTTTAGAACTATGATAACATTGCTCTGCAGCATCCTTTGTCATGAAGCCTGGGAGGCTGGGACCTCTTGGACAAATGACAACCTCCACAAGTTTCAGGTAGTTTTTGAGTTCACATTTGTAACCTTATTTCAGTACTTTAGCACTAATTTTTTAGCAGACCTGCAAGGGAAAACCCAGTGTGCATAGAATTGCAACAACTTGGAGTTTTTCCCTTGAACATTCCACCTGGCTATTTAATTCTGCGGTAAAAAAAAAAAAAAAGCCAGGTGTGGTGTCACAGGCCTTTAATCTCAGTACTTGAGAGGTTGAGACAGGAGAATTGCAGGTTCTAAGTCAGCCTCAGCAACTTAATGTAGTGAGGCTCTCAGCAATTCAGCGAGGCCCTGTTTCCAAATAAAAAGTAAAAATAGGGCTGGGGATGTAGCATGAATATAGAATGCTCCTGGGTACAGACCTCAGCACCACAAAAAGAAAAAAAAAGTAAAAATTATTATAAAAGCTATACAAACATTAGCTTAACTAACCTGTTGACACATGCAAATATATTTTTTATTTATTTTTCAAACTTTTTTTTTTTGTACTGGGGGTTGAACCCAAGGACATTCTACTTCTGAGTTACATCTCTAGCCCTTTTTTTAATTTCAAAACAGAGTCTCACTAAATTGCGGAGGCTGTCCTAATATCTGTGATCCTCTTGTCTCAGGCTCGGAAGTACTAATATTACAGGAGTGCGCCACCACACCTGTCTCTATTTTTCAAACTTTTTATTGAACTACAATATACATAGAGAAAGGTGTGTTTAAGTGTTTGTAGCTCACTAAATTGTCACAAGCTGGACATACCTGCGTAACCAGCGCCAGGTTCAAGAAGCAAACCCTGCCAAGCTCCTCATGCTGCCTTGCAGAAACTATACCCCTAAGGGTGACCACTCCCCTAATCTCTAATGGCATCCATTATTTTGACTACTTGTACCCAAGGTGCTTGTCAGATTCATCCCTGTTGCTGGTGTAATTGTAGTTAGTTCATTCTTGTTGCTGGGTGATATTCTACTGTATGAATATATCACAATTTATTTTCTTGAGCATTTGGATTGTTCCTAGATTACAGGATGAGTAGTATCTTATGAACATTCCTAGTGCATGTTTGATGGGTATAGGCCCTCATATCTCTTGGGTATACACACATGAGTAGATTTGGTAAGCGTAAAGCATTTTAATTTTTAGCTGTAGTAGAAAGTGCCAGGCAATTTTCCAAAGTAGTTATACCACTTGACATTCACACAGCAGCATATGAGAGTTCTGGTTTCTCTACATCTCTACAGCCAGCAGTTGATATTGTCAATCCTTTTAATCTTTGCCATTCTGATGGGCATATGCAAATAAAATTTTAAAATTCAAAGTCAAACTATTTGCCCTAAGCCTGCTGATGATCTGTTTCTGTGTAGGATGCCTACAAGCTCAGCAGGAGTCCTGAAGAGGACATTTAAAGTCAGTGACAGAACCAGGACCTAGGAGTGTGGGACTCTAGAGAGCCATACAGTTCTGGTGATATTCACTAGGGTAAAACATAAATTTTAGTTTATTCAATGCTAAAAGTATCAAGCTGACTATATCAAAGGGTTTTATTAGGGAAGGGATGTTGAAGGCATATATAAGCCCTGTTTAGACAAACTGGAATGTTTGGGGTGGAATATGGAATTGTTGGTTAATTGAATTGTGTGTGTGTGTGTGAGATAACTGGGGAATCCAGGGGCATTCTACCTCCAAGCTGTACCACAAGTCCTTTTTTAATTTTGTTTTGAAACAGGGTCTTGCTAGGTTGCTGAGAGTCTCTCTACATTGCTAAGGCTGTCCTTGAACCCACAATTCTTCTGTTTTAGCCTCCCAAGTACTGGGATTACAGGCATGTGCCTTATTTTTAATCTCCCCAGTCACACTGTAATTGTACATGCTTGAGAACAAGTCTCCAAAATTATTCCTTTCAGCATCTCCCACATCATTCATGTTATGTATTTGTGTATATGTTTAATCTTGGAGGCTCTTTTGTTTGCTTTCTGAAGTACTGGGGGTTAAACCCAGGGTCTCACATATGCTAGGCTAGTGTTCCACTACTGAGCTATAGTACCCCAGCCCCCATTCTGATATCAGTATATATCTCCATGTCAGCCAGTATTTGGTGCTTCATCATTTTGATGGCTCCACAGTACTCTGTTCTTCATCATAATTTATTGATTCAGTTCCTGTTGTTGGACATAGGTTGTTGCCAATACTTTGCTGTTAAAGCACTACATTGGGTATCACTGCAGGTAAAACTTTGCCCAAATCCGTGATTTTTTTTTTTCTTATGCTGTAAATATACATACTTTGTATTTGTCTAGTATACCTCAGTAAAGCTGGAAAAAAGATTGTTGAGTCATAGAGTAGGTATATATGCAGGGCTTTTTGTGTTTTTTTTTTTTCAGTACTGAGATTAAACCCAACGGCATTCTACATCTGAGCTACACCCCCATCCCTTTTTATTTTGAAATACGGTTTTCCTAAATTACTGAGGGTCTGAGTTGCTGTTTATTATATTCTCTTACTTTTCTTTTAATAGCAGTAGAATGTGTAATAACACCACATTTTGAACCTCTAATGTTGGTCATGTGTATTTTTTCTCTCTTTTGTTGATAATTCTTTGTGTGTGTGTGTGGTGCTGGGGATTGAACCCCGGGCCTCACACATGCAAGACAAGTGCTCTGTCACTGAACTACTACCTTAGCCCTTCTCTCTCTTATTTTTTATTTATTTATTTTTAATCGGTGCATTGTAATCATACATCTTTGTTTGATACAAGCTGATAAAGGCATATCCATGATGTTTTTCGAAAGCTAAATCCCCATGAGGGAGTTGAGGTCAAAGGGTAGGTGCATTTTAAAGCATATTTGCTCCTCATTTCAAAAAGCCTTTCAGAAAGTATGCACCAAATTATGCTGCCATCTGCATTATGTAAAAGTGCACCTTTCTCCGAACTCCAACCAATCAAGTGGATCTTTTAAAGCAACTTCCTCTTTCATAACCATAGAGAGTTTATAGTAGTAAAGCATGCATAATGTATATCTGTAATGTATAGAATATAGGCATTGTCCAGAATACCTGAGATTTCATGTCTATCACTATTGGGCATAATTTTCCCCATAAACCTAGAACTTCTGGATATGTAGAGCTCTGTGCCTCTTCAGACCTATATTCTTCTGTTGTTTTCTTAGCCTTGATTTTACACTTATATTTTCCTGACCTTGAATCTCTTTCTGGTTTATCATTATTTTAGAGATTTTAAAGATTCTGATTGTAACAGCTGCCCTAAGTCTTTGTGGATAAAGGTGAGGCACACAGAAATAATATGAAATGTTATTTCCTTTAAAAATAAATGAAAAGTATTATCAGAATGTGTTCCCAAACCAGTGAGCAAAACAGATGCACATGCTTTCCAGATCTCTAAGGGATTGCTCATAGCCTGCTAAAGCTGTGCTGTTTGGAGAGAACAGCAGGGGGTTAAGATACCTTCCAGTTTGTTGCTTAAACTTTTTATTTTATATAGTGCTTTGAAGGTTTAAAAGTTCCTAAGCAGCTTAATAGTAATTCTTTTTTTTTTTTTTTTTTTTTTTTTTTTTTTTTTGCAGTACTGGGGATGGAACCCAGAGGCATTCTACCTCCAAGCTGCAGCCCCAGCCCTGTTTTTTATTCTTTATTTTGAAACAGAGTCTCACTAAGTTGCGGAGGGCCTCACTAAGCAACTGAGGCTGGCCATGAACCTGGATCCTCCAGTCTCAGCTTCCCAAATGCTGAGATTACAAGCGTGCGCCACCACACCCGGCTAATAGTAATTCCTTCACTAAAAATTTCAATGGCTAGTGGGAGTTAACTGAAGGATGGAGACTTGGACTTCTCACTTAAACTATGCTCTGGAATGTTAACTTTTTTTTTTTTTTTTTTTTTTTTTTGCAGTACTGGGCTGGGAACGGAACCAAGCTACCCCTCCAGCCCTATTTTTTATTCTTTATTTTGAAATAGTCTCATAAGTTGCGGAGGGCCTAACTAAGTAGCTGAGGCTGGCCGCAAACCCAGGATCCTCTAGTCTCAGCCTCCAAGTACTGGGATTACAAGCATTCACCTTCATGCCTGGCTAACTTTTTTTTTTTTTTCTTAAGTGTGAAGGATTACTTTTAAATGTTTAACCAACAAGAATCAGAAATGAATATATAAATTCCATTTCAATGGAATATATTGGAACTAAGCTAAAGTTTACCATTTTCTACTTCTGTTTTGCAAATAAACCTTTTAAAGATAAAGTTTTCATTTTTCTCCTAATTTTCACATATGGGAATACATTTGAATACATTTTAAATATTACTAACCTGAGACTGCAGATACAACAGAAAATTAGCTTGATAAAATTAAAAACATTCAAATTTCTTTTTTTTCTTTTTTTGTAGTACTGGGGATTGAAGCCAGGGGCATTCTACCTCTGAGCCGCACCCCCAATCCTTTTTATTTTGAAACAGAATCTTGCTAAATTGCTCAGGCTGGCCTCAAGTCTGTGATCTTCCTGTATCATCTCCTAACTACTGGGATTATAGATGTGTGCCACCATACTCGGCATCAAATTCCAATTTTTAAAACTATTTTTCTTTTTTTTTTTTTTGCGGTACTGAGGATTGAACTCAGGGGCATTCTACCTCCAAGCTATACCCCCCAGCCCTATTTTTTATTCTTTATTTTGAAACCGAGTCTCACTAAGTTGCGGAGTGCCTCACTAGGTAGCTGAGGCTGGCCGCGAACCCGGATCCTCTGGTCTCAGCCTCCCGAATGCTGGGATTACAAGCGTGCGCCACCATGCCCGGCTTAAAAACTATTTTTCAAAAGTCTTATTTCTGTGTTGCAAGTAGCTGATTCCTTTCAAGGTGCAACTATATCCAGGAAAGGTACAAGATTGGTAATAACCTGCCAAAAGTAAGGGGGAGTTTATCTGATTAGAACACATTGCCTAGAACAGACACACAGAGGATGGGGATTGGGGACAGGTGACAAGCCGAACTACCAGTCATCCTGACCATGCAGAGCTGACCATGTGAGTTAGGAGGAGATGCAAGGAGTACAGGAGACAGCCCTATCACCTGTCAGATGTAGATGGCAAGGACTTAAGATAGTAGACCCACTTCTGCCCACAAAATTTCAAGTGACAAATCAGGAAACAGGAAACTCACAACAATAATTGCTTATACTGAAGTGCTATGGTGATGAAGATGGTTACACAAAGTCTTAATGGTGGGGCTAGGGGTATGGCTTAGTGGTAAAGCACTTGCCTAGCATGCATGAGGCCCTGGGTTCTGTCCCCAGCACCACCAAATATATATATATATATATATATATATATCATGTTGTCATAGCATGGGCTTCATCTTATACTTTGAGCAGCTTGATGTGTAGGGCATGGACCATGTCTGATACTGCACCAAGTATATAAGCATGTAAAACATTGTTCCAACTATTAGAGATTCAGTCTGTTACATTCTTTGAGGAGATTACTTTAGCTAACCAGTTCAATCATTGTGTTATCCCAGATGTATGTTTGTATTTGAGTCTGTCTTATTCCTCCATTTGACCTTGAGCTTCTGTCTTCTCTGCCATAAATAAGTGATAATTGTACCTCTCTCCTGAGGTCGCCAAGGGGAGTACACTTGGCAGTATGGGAAAGTTCTTAAAAGTGTCTGACACATAGTAGCTGTTCAGTTAGTGTTAGCTCTAAATGGGAGTAGCTTGTGTTTACTGGACTGCACCCAGCAGACAAACACTGATTTCCATGTCTTGTTTACTGCTATCCCCAGTATCTAGAAGACTGACCGGCACATAGGTGGAGCTTGATAAATATTTGGTGAAAAAATAGTGTTGAAATTATTGGCACACATTTTTCTCTTAGTGAGCTATACGCTCCTTCGGGGTTTTTGAAAAATCCCTCACTGAGCTAGTGCATACGAAGAATGCAGAAAATATTTGTGGGATAAATACTGAAGATTTGTCCTTAGCACACAGGTGTGACTAAAGTCATCACCTGCTCCTTAGCCTGTGTGATAACAGCTACTGTTGAGCTTAGCACCGACATTCATGCTTTGAAAGTATTTTCTCGAACACCACAACTGTGCCAGCCACTGTGGTCCCCATCAGGAACCACACCACTGGAGAGTGGAACAACAGTCTGCCCTTCGAGAATTCTTTATTGTAGACTGCACAACTGCCAAGGCTTCATATCTCTAGCCTTTGCCCTCCACCTCTGCTTGCCCAGCTTCATCGATTGTGTTTCCTTGACCCTGTCCAAGGGTTATCCTGCCGTTGCCAGGGTTCCCCCCGCCGCTACCTTTTTTTTGGAGTTTGTTTTGTCTCAGTATCAGAAGGGGGAAAGGAAGGTTAGCCAGGCATGGTGGTTTACACCTGTAATCCCATTACTCAGGAGGCTGACACAAGAGGATCACAGGTTCACAGCCAGCCTCAGAAATTCAGCAAGATCCTGTTTCAAATAAAATAAAAAGAGCCGGGCGTGGTGGCACACGCTTTTAATCCCAGCATTCGGGAGGCTGAGACTGGAGGATCCGGGTTCGAGGCCAGCCTCAGCTCTCTAGTGAGGCACTCCGCAACCTAGTGAGACCCTGTTTCAAAATAAAGAATAAAAAATAGGGCTGGAGGTATAGCTCGGAGGTAGAATGCCCGTGAGTTCAATCCCCAGTACCGCAAAAACAAAATAAAAAGTGCTGGGGTGTAGCTCAGAGGTAGAATGCCCCTGGATTCAATCCTTAGTACCATATACACATACACACATGCATACATGCACACACAGAAGGTTAAGTTTGAGTGAAGTTTGTTTTGTAGTATTAGGGACATTCTACCTCTGAGCTACACCTCCAGCTGTGTTTTATCTCTTATTTTGAAACAAGGTCTCACTAAGTTAGCACACATTGGTCTTGTACCAACAATCCTTCTGTCTCAGTCTCCCAAATACTGGGTTTACATACAGGGTTCCCCTAAATTGCAATCCCAAGTACTGGGATTACAAGCCTGCGCCACCACACCCAGCTTGTCTGATAACATTTCTATCCCCTGTTAAATACTTTGGGGCTTTCTAAGCAAATACAACCAGTGTAAGAGTTGGTGCTTCCTGTAAATTCATTGCTTGCTTTTTATTCCTGGACACACCCTAAAAAAAAGAAAAGAAATGATTAGGTAGGTAAGAACATTTAACCAGATGCTTTAGTTTTCTTAAAATCAATTATTTTTAATTATATGCTATCTATCTATGAAAAGCTTTATCATAGCCTCAAACTTGTGATCCTCCTATTTGAGCCTCCTGAGTCACTGGGATTATAGGTATGCATCAAAAAGCCTGACCAGAAAAATTCTTGCTGTCAAAATGCGTATGGGAAGCCGAGTGTGGTGGCGCACGCTTGTAATCCCAGCATTTGAAAGGCTGAGACCGGAGGATCTGGGTTCGTCGCCAGCCTTAGCTACCTAGTGAGGCCCTCCGCAAGTTGGTGAGACCCTGTTTCAAAATAAAGAATAAAAAATAGGGCTGGGGGTATAGCTTGGAGGTAGAATGCCCCTGAGTTCAATCCTCAGTACCGCCAAAAAAAAAAAAAAGTGTATGGACTAGTTTGTCACAGAAATCTGTTTCTGTTATTATTTCTAATTGCTATATAAGTAATATTTAAAATGTTTGTCTTATTTTCTCCACATCAATCAGATTCCCTCGGTATTTTCATACCCACCTTCCTATTTGACCACGCATTTCCAAAAGCTGTAACTCTTTCTTCATTCATTGTAGTGTTTCCTGAGTCTAGCATAGGACTTAGGTTCTATGTAGGCATGTAATAAAGGTTGCACAAATGTATAGTTGGTTTTTGTTTTGTTTTGTGATAGTGGGGATTGAATACAGGTGTATTCTACCTCCAAACTACACTCCCTAACCCTATTTTTTATTCTTTATTTTGAAATAGGGTCTCACTAAGTTTTGGAGTGCCTCACTAAGTAGCTGAGGCTGGCTGCAAACCTGCTTTCCTCCTGTCTCAGCCTCCCAAGTACTGGGATTACAAGTATGTGCCACCACACCTGGCTACATATAGTTTTTAATTTTATTTCAAGGGCCCAAATATGAAAAGGACTTTCCAGAGTTAGTGGAATGAGACTCAAGTCCACAGATTCTCTAGAACTTGCCGCTATTCTCATTGTTACTCTCACTCTTTCATTTGCTCTCTCAGGAAAACACTAGGAAAGAAGCACATTTTCAGATTCTGGTTGAAATGTTACTTTAAAATTTACTAAAAGTTTTGTGGTAATCATCTTGGTACTGTCCTTTAGAAGGATTGTGTTTCCATTCTTTCAAAAAAAAACCCCAAAAAACCACTTACCTCTTACCTCTACAAACTAACCAAAAATATCATGGTTGGAATTTCAAGAAGTAGTTCTTATTTCATGTTCATAGATACTTTTCTCTAATGTTCAGAGTCTAAAAGTTGCTTGAATTCCAGCACAGGGTTCCAAAAGTCCCCTGCCTGATGGAAGCCAAGGTGGGCCAGATGTTGGTTCAGTGTCTGATAGCTTTCTAGTTACCATGGCGCTAGGAATGTCTGCTTTCAACCAAAGGCTTTCTTGGCATTGCCACAAATATATATATATATATATATATATATATATATATATATATATATATTTTTTTTTTTTTTTTTTTTTTTTTTTTTTTTTTTTTTTTTTTTT
>PVLC010014867.1:0-38436 GCA_004027655.1 Graphiurus murinus
TCCCATAGTTTTGTAATCCATTCATCTGTGGATGGACATCTTGGCTGCTTCCATAGTTTGGCTATTGTGAATTGAGCCGCTATAAACATTGAAACACATGCATCGGTCTGATAGTTTGGTTTCCATTCTTTTGGGTATATACCCAGTAGTGGAATTGCTGGGTCATATGGTAGGTTCACTCCCATTCGTCTGAGGATCACATGATGTACTTACACAATTATATCAAGATCACTCACTGAACTGAACTTGAGAGGGAGGGAGGGCGAGGGAGCGGGGTGGGAATTGGGGAAAGGGTCAGATGAGAAATGTGTGCACATTTGTCTATATCAATTTGTACCTAACAAAAATGTATATATACAAAGCACGAATTATTACAATAAAAAAAAATATATATATTTTTATTGGTGCATTGTATTCTCACATCATAATGAAGTTGAGAGTCATAGGGGCATACATGCACACAACACTTGGTGAGCTTTCCCCTGGATTCCACCCCACTCTTTCCTCTTCCCAGTACATGGAGTGGAGGCTGGCATTGATAGTTTTGTATGTGTGTATAGCGTCATTTGAAGTGTTTGCTTCATCAAGTCTCCACCCCTCTCCCCGCCCCTTGCCTCGCCTGGACCCCCTCCATTGCTTTACAAGGGCTCTTCCTCCTTATGGGGAGTCTGTCTCGTATCCCAGTTTCTCCCTAGCTTCTACATGTGAAAGAAAACATATGACCTTTCACTTTCTGTACTAACTCTTCTCACTTAGTGTAATATTCTCTGGTTCCATCCATTTTCCTGCAAATGACATAATTCTGTTCATTATGACTGAGTAAAATTCCATAGTGTGTATATACCACAGTTTCGTAATCTATTCATTTGTTGATGGACACCTAGGTTGGTTCCATAATTTGGCTCTGAGTTGTGCTGCTGCAAACATGGACATGCATGTATCACTATAATATTCTGACTTCATTTCCTTTGGAAAGATGCCTAGGGGTAGTATAGTGGCATAGCTGGATCATATGACGATTCCTTTTGGTTTCAATTGTGGTAAAATATACATTTCATAATATGGACCATTTTAACTTTTTATATTTGAGTAACATTAACTACATTATTCTTGATGCATATACATTTTCAGGACATTTTCCCAGCCTGAAGCTCTGTATTCCTTAAATGACTCCCCACCTTCCCTTCCCCTCGGCCCCTGGCAACCACCGTTCTGCTTTCCAGCCATGAGATTGACTCTTCCAGGTATCTCAAAAGTGAATCAATCATACAGCAAGTATCCCTTTGGAACTGGCTTTCTCAACTTAGCATAATGTCCTGAAGATTCATTCAGAGTGTAAAATGTGTCACATTTCATTTTTTAAGTTGTCTGTCTCTCTAGCTATCTATCATCCTCTTTAGCTGTGTATCACATTTTGTTTAGGCAGGCTTGTTCGTTTTGGCTATTGTGAAGAATGTTTGCTAAGAACATTGCTATTCAAATATCTCCTGAAGTCCCTCCTCTCACTTCTTTGTGTATATAACCAGAGCAGAATTGCTGTATCATATTTTAATTCTACTTTTTATTTTTTGATGAACTGCCATACTGTTTGCGTTTCTACACATCATTATCTGTAGCATTGTTTTGTGCACATTTTTCTTGAGAGTCAGTCATTGCATTTCTGCAAAGCCTCAAAGTAATCCCCTATTCTAGAATTGAGTCCTTCACAGATTCATTTTGATTCTTGCATAGTTAATACAATGACTGTTATAGATGCTGGTTACCTTAGGCCTATCTGCTTGTTTCATCATTTCAACAAAACTTTCTTGGGTAGATGCAGTATAAGGTATCATCTTTCAACTTTAGTCAAATAGGTTAATAGCAAAACAGGTAACATTCGAACTAGGTAGGATCTATATAAAGAAATCTTAAAAAAAAAACCTTATTTTTTAAGATCTCTTAAAAGACTGAGGTAAGTAAACAAAATGTAGTGTCAAATGTTTCGAGTATAGACATAGATTGATTTGAATAAGTTTGATTTCTCAAGCTCATCCAAGAGATACAGGCCTGCAAACACTACTATATGATTATTGATGAACTTTTTATTTTCTTTTTGGTAGTAGGTTATTGAATCCAGGGGCATTCTCTCTCTGAGCTATACCCTAAACTCTATTTTTTTTTTTTTAACAGCATTTTGCTAAATTGCTGATGGCCTGCATCACTAAATTGCTGAGACTGGTCTTGAACTTGCAGTCCTCCAGTCTCTGCCTCTCAAGTATGGGGATTACAGGCATGTGCCATCAGGCCTGCCTTGATTAACTATTTTCAATGTCAATATGATAATGAAGTAGATTCTGTAAATGGAGTTACACAATAAATTCGTTGTTGTTTGCTTGAAAATGGATTATCTACCAGTGACATTATCATGGCTGGAGGGCTTTTGAACCTAAACTTTGAAATAATGACGACCAAAAAAAAAAAAAAAAAAAACTGATAGCAGAGCTATAATTGCCTTTGCACTTTCTCCAACTAAAAGTAACCCATTTACAAAGAAAAATGCAATATTATCTTTTGTCCTTTAGCATTTTACTAAGATTATATATTGAGGTGAGAACAATTCTGTTCAAGATTTAATTCATTATACTCTGCTTTCAAAGGCAATGTTCACAAAGATTTTTAGTTAATGAATTTTGGAATTTTGTGCTTTGGGGACCTTTATTTTTTATTTTTTTATTTATTTTTTTTTTTTGCAGTACTGGGGATTGAACCCAGGGGCCTTCTATCTCCAAGCTACACCTCGAGTCCTATTTTTTATTCTTTATTTTGAAATAGGGTCTCAGTAAGTTGCGGAAGGCGTCACTAAATAGCTGAGGCTGGCAGCAAACCCGCAATTCTTCGGTCTCAGCCTCCCAAATACTGGGATTACAAGCAGGTGCCACCACGCCTGGCTCAAATTTAAAATTTAATACAAAGTAATAGACCGAATTAAAAAATTTAGTACAAACATATGTGACTATGTCAATGTCAATCTCAGTACTCTGTGTGGGGAAAGGGGGAAATGGAGAGGCGGTGGGAGGGCACCAAGTGCTGTATGCATGTATGTCATTGTCAACATGATTTGCATTATGATGTGAGACTATAATGCACCAATAAAAGTACATAAAAATTTAGTGCAAACTAACAGAAATGTTGCATAGGACATTTAAAATAATAAGGCCACAGTAAAAGAAGTTGCTCCCTCTCCCTCCTCTCTCTTCCCTCCCTCCATATTTCTTCTCTTCCAATTGAGAATTACTGCCCTGGTTGTTGTCTTTGGCCAGGATAAGCGGTTGGTGTAGAAGTATTAAACTGCATTTTTCTTCTAATTAGTTAGCTTTTCAGTCTTCATTTCTCATTTGTAAAACAAGAAGAATTTTGAGGTTCTTTTTCTAGGTTTTTTTTTTTTTTTTATTCTTCTGAGTCTTCAGTGATACCAAAACCCCATATTCTGAAACCTAGCTAATTCCCTGCACAATTCATTTTATAGATTATATATGTGATGCCTACATTATAATACTTTTCTAGTTTGAAGATTGGGACTCTCTGTTCATCTTATAAATCTCACAGGACAGTTCTCAAACTTGGCACCTAGGAATACTGCAATGGCAAAGACCATTGTCTAAGTTAAAACGGATATGCAATTGTTGTAGCAAGCATCCCTTTAGTTCTTTGATTCTTTCAATAGATCTTAGTAAATATGTTGGCTGTTTAATTCATCTATTTGAACTGCAGATCATAAATCACCCAGTGATGACATCTAATGACTTGTATAGATGTTAGGAGTTGACCTTACTCCAGTGGCTTGACATTTTTCTGTGATTCCTTTGGCTATTTCTTGTAATTCTACCAGACAAATAAATAAATAAATAAATAAATAAATAAATGCCCCGTACCAGGGGCATGCTACCTCTGAGTTATACTCCCAGCCCTATTTTTTATTCTTTATTTTGAAACAGGTTCTAAGTTGCAGAGGGCCTTACTAAGTAGCTGAGGTTGGCAATGGACCAGCAATCTGATCCTCTTGTCTCAGCCTCCCAAGTACTGGGATTACAAGCACCCACCACCACCCCTGTGCCACCACCCCTCACCACCTGGCCCAGGGAGATGTCCCTCTAATCACTCTAGAACTGGTGCTAGTGTTCCTTTGTCTTGAGCTTTCTAGACTTCATGGGAGAAGAGTAAGTTCCTGAACCAAGTCACTGTTTTTCAGGAAACGGAATGGGAATCATTCCTGGATAGGAGTATCAGCAAAAATCCACACATACAACTCTTCCTCCTATATATGTCTTTTTTTTTTTTTTTTTGGTAGGGGGGTAAGGGGTACTGGGGATTGAAACTTACCCTTAAATCACATATTCTCCATATTCTTACCACCTTTCAGAGCAGCGCACCCAGAGTCTCATCAAGTATCAAGATCAGGATATCTGGGTGATACATAGTTCTTTCTTCATGGTCTTACAACCTATGACTAATGAATACCTCTTGTATGTCTGTTCATAATGGTAGAGCAAACACAGGATGATCGCAATAAAAATTCTCATGTTAAAAGCAGAATAATATGGCTCAGAGCAAAGCTCAGTGGCAGAGCACCTGCTTAGCACTTCACAAAAAGAAAATAGATAATAAAAATATGAATAAATAATAAATGAATAAAAGGAAAATAAAGAACAATTACATTGGTCACATTTTCATACTGTGGTCATACTGAATACTTGTAATACTGGGAGGAAGTTAATTTTATAGTTAGTATATTTGATAGCAACTGAGAGTGTCGTCTTCTTCTTTGTCTTCCGTGCCACATCTGAGGTGGCCTTTGGAAAGGACCATTCATTTGGCAACTGTGACCTCTAGTAGTCCTCCTGAAATTAATGTATGGTGCCCGGGAGAAATCACAAGTTGACTGAGACCCCTGGTCCTCAGCATGGTGCCAGGACCAAGGTCATTAACCTCACCTTGATGGCAAAGTTTTGAATGTCACGACAGACCTCCTAAATTGTTGCAGTCTGTGTTTTTACCTCTCAGAGCATCTGATGTGCTCTCTAGTTTAAGAACTAGAGCCTAGGATGCAGTTCTCGACTGCTAGAGGCCCTGGGTTTCATACGTAGTACGGGGGAGAGAGAGATTGAGATTGACTCAGCATGTTTCTGTGGTTTCTTTGGCAAATCATCCCCTTAAAAACTCGGTGGATTCCTAGGCTGTTGGCTATGACCAGTCCTACTTGCAGTAATCACAGCGAGAGATCTTTCCTGGCCTGAGAATTTCTCCATGGGTTAGATACCTACTGGTTATTATTTCCGGTGAAATTGCTAATTTCCCACCTTCAGTTTCTGTACACCTAAAATTGACTTCTACATATGTCCTTTTGTTTGTTTGTTTAGACCCTACTATGGTCCTAATTACTCGAGTTAGCATTTCAGGTTATGGTGGCAAAGACAGCTTGTCATATTAATGGTGTATTTTCTCCCTTCTCTGCTTCCATCCTAAGCCCATGTTTATCTAGACTAGAAAAAATAGGCAACATATGTCATCATTCTTTATTTTTCTGTCATTTAAATTTCTTTTAGTTAAAGGAGCCATAATAATGCTTGAATAATGCTTGGAATAATAATTAAATTTAAGGTATTAGCTCCTTAGAAGTTCCGATATTAAATCCTCCTTTGCAGAGATAGAAACTGGTGTTAGAAATGAAGATGGGACTGGTGGTGCAGCTCAGTGGTAGGGTACCTGCTTAGCATTGTGAGGCCCTGAGTTCTATCCCTGTCACCAAAAACAGAAGTCAAGAAGCTCCTAGGAATGGCAAGTCCCATCTCTGTTGTTAAGGCTTTCTGCCTCTGTCTGTCACCCTCTACTGTCAGGGCCTCACCGAGAGCCACTGGCAAAGCCTACAGTACATGGAATAGTTCTAAGGAGTAAAAGGACGTGAAAAGGATGATTACAATAAAAATTCCCATGTTAAAAACAGAATAATATGGCTCAGAGCATAGCTCAGTGGCAGAGCATCTGCTTAGCATACATGAAGCCCTGGATTCAATCCCTAGCACTGCACAAACTACTACTTCCTTCATCCATGGTATGGATGAAGGAAACCAGACAGAAAGGATGCACTCGGTGATTCTACTTACTTAAAATTCTAGAAAATGGATTTACCAAAACTATTGATTTGTAGTAAAGGGAAGAGCAGAGCCTGGGGACTGGAGTGGGGTAGCAGAAGGAACTGAAGGAAGGAATGACAGACACAATGAACCTTGGGGGGATGGATATGTTGGTTGGCTTGGTAGTGGCTATGGTTTCAGAGAAGTAATCTTTATATATCAATACTTATCAAATTGCATACTTTAAATATGTAGCATATGTCAGATCTATCTCCATAAAGTGACTAAGATTATTAATATTAATATATATTAAACAATAAACAAGATTCCTCCTGAGAAAAACAACCTACTCGTTCTTCTCATTCTTCTATGTCTGATAATCTCTTCCAACTTCAGTTTTCTTAGTGTAATAAGAGCTTCTCTTCCTTCCTAAGGAGGCTGTGATATCAAAATGAGCTATCCTGCAAGAGCTCTGCTTTTTGTTCCTTGAATTAAACAACTACCTCCCACCCCCACCCTGGGGATTGAGCCCAGGGACTTTGTATAGAGCTAAACTGTTTTTTTTTTTTTTTTAATTTTTTATTTTGAAAAGGAGTATCACTAAGTCGCCTGAAGCTGGCCTTGAAGCGCTGATCCTCCTGTCTCAACCTCTCAAGTATTGGGATTACAGGCATGTACCACCATATCTGCTTATATTAACTCCTCTTTTTCCCTTCCCTCCCTCCCTTCCTTCCATACTTCTGATGGTTGAAAAGTCACCCATGGCTCTCTGCACCCTCTAGCTTCCTATTTGCTCCCTTCTATGTAGATGGGGGGAAAAAAAGAGTGGAATTCCTATGGAATGATCATGCCTATGCTTTTTGTTAATAAATTGTTAGTGAGTTGGTAGAGTAAGTTTGTCTTCAACATGGAGATACCCTCAATAATTAGCAGTGGGATAATTCCAGGCACTCTGGAGGCTGAGATAGAAGGACTGTGAGTTTGAGACCAGCCTGGGCAATGAGCAAGACTTTCAAAATAAAAAACAATACACACACACACACACACACACACACACACACACACACACACACATTTAAAAAGAAGAAAGAAAAGAATCAGCAATGGAAAAAGACATGCAAAAAGTGAAAGGAGGAGGGGGGGAGGAGTAGGAGAATTAGCAAAGGGAGAAGAAAAGCTTTTATGTAAATCACATTGATAGTTGTGTACAAAGTGTGTTTGATATATTAAGTTTCAGCCATCCTATTACCAGGAACATAAGTTTGCATATTATAAAAACGATGCACCAGCTTAAACTCCAGCTGTTGTGTAACAAGCTAAGTGGTGGTAGATTTGGAAAGACACAGGCAGCTAGACGCCTGGGCTGTCTCCGGATTTGCTCCACCTGTGGCAGCACAGTTTCTTTATGGTTAAACCCCCTGGGGATCACCGCCTCTTGGCAAGGAAGTTGGCCTTAACTGACATGTTGCTCATCTCAAGAAAAGCATTTACTAGTGTTCCCACTTGAAGTGGGAACATTTTTTTTGTTGTTGTTGTTGAGGGGTGCGCCTGAGAGGGAACTTCGTGCATGTTAGACCAGAGTTCCATCATGGAACTGCACCCCAGCCCCTCCATTTGAGTTCTTATTGGTGTGGTTCCTCTGAGATGCATTTTCCCCTTTGAAACTTAATGTTTCAGAAAATAGTATGGTTCTTCACAAAGGATTGAATTCCATATTTAATGGGATGGTCTTTACCCCTATATTCCAATGAAGAAAGCAAAAGCTGTTATTGAATCAGTAGGGATCCTTGCAGGCAGTCAGGGAAACCAGGTGTGGTGCATAGGAGGGAGAAGACCCACTGGAGCTCTGGGCGCCTGAGGCTTAGGTGGGAGAAACTTGTTCTCAGGGACTTGAGGGATCAGCTTGATAACCAGGGTGCTTTCATCTTGGGCCTCTTCACTCCTTCATTTTATCTCTCTGATAATTGACATTTTGGTTTGAACTGTGCTTTAGGTAGACATCTCAAAAGGTAAAGTCAGACAGATGAATTCTACTAAATCTAATGTTTATTAGAATTCGACACCTCACATTTGGAGAATTTGTTAAAGTAAAAGTGATAATTATTTGGGTAAATGCATAGGCTTTCTTTTTCTCCCTCCCTCCCCCCTACCTCCCCCCCTTCCTTCCTTCCTTCCCTCACTCCCTCCCTTCCTTTCTTCTCTCTTTCTTTCCCCTCCTCCCCCTTCTCCTCCCCCCTCTGCCTCCCCTCCTCCTCCTCCTCCCCCCCCCTCCTTGTACTGGGAGTTGAATTCATTCTAACTCCAAGCTACACACTCAGCTTGAGGCTGACCTTGAACCTGAGATCCTCCTGTCTGAGCCTCCCAAATGCTGGGATTACAGGATTGTGCCACTACCCCTGGGTTGTTTTTCCATTTTAATTTAAATGCTTTAAAAACAAATTTAGCTTGAGGTGGTGGCATAATCCTTTAGTCTCATACTGGGGAGGCTGAGACAGGAGAATTTTAGGTTCCAGGTCAGCCTAAGCTATTCAGTGAGACCCTCAGCAACTTAGTCCCTGTTTTGAAATAAAAAATAAGATAATGCTAGGGGTGTAGGTTAGAGGTAAAATGCACACACACTAACTTTTAAAATACCAATGTGTGTTCTCTTCATTATATAACTCATACCATTATTTGACCCAAATAATTCTAGTTATTTTCCCACACAGTTAAAAATTCATCTGAATTTAGCTTTTTAGTTTCAATAGCCTTGAAGTAAAAGATTTTTTTTTCTTCCTGTTCTCAGGATGTTTTGACCCGTGTTAGAACAATACTTTTTATCCCAGGCGCCAAAAAAGGTACCTGTTACATGTTATAGAATTAGCTCCAGCCAGTGGTTTCCTGTGGATTTCACCTTGTTGGACATCAGCCTCTAGAGCCATTGAGGAAGCAAAAACAATAGCTCTCCTCATTGATTCTCCTTTATGTTTAAGCCATTTTTTAAGATGCATTATTCAGCTTTCATGGTTGGTATATATAGCATGTGGCTTAGTTGGATCTTCAGGTTAAGCCCTAGGTTAAGTCTTTCTTTGCTAGATATCACTTCCCATGTGTTGGCCTTTTGAATGTTTGGAAGTATGCCTTTAGCTTTGCTTAGTATAATACTAGATGAGTGTTACCTATTAATCCACAGGAAATAAATGCTATTTCTTTTCTTTTCTTTTTTTTTTTTTTTTTTTTTTTTTTGGTACTGGGGATTGAACTCGGGCATTCTACCTCCGAGCTATATCCCCAGCCCTGTTTTTTATTCTTTATTTTGAAACAGGGTCTCACTAAGTTGCGGAGTGCCTCACTAAGTAGCTGAGGCTGGCTGCGAACTGGGATCCTCTGGTCTCAGCCTCCCAAATGCTGGGATTACAAGCGTGCGCCACCACGCCCGGCTTAATAAATGCTATTTCTATAAACACTTAGACGTTTTATTTATATTTTCATAGATTCTGAATCAGTAAATCTGATAAATGGACCTAATACCTTAATAATAATGAAAAAAAAAAGGCAAAAAGCAAAAATCAAGCCAAACGCGGCAAACAAAACAAATTCTAAGAATCTTGAAGAGTTAGGGTTGGAGGTAGAAAGAAAGTGTGTGTGTGTGTGTGTGTGTGTGTGTGTGTGTGTGTGTGACTTTATGTATATGTGTTAAACGCATACATACATCTCCTTGGTGTCTGTATTGTGTGTGTGTTCTAGGGACTGAGCCCAGCGCCTGTGCATTTTAAATGTGTTGCTCTGTGAAGTCCTCGGTTTTGAAAACTATTTAAAGAAAATGTAAAGAAAGTTAAAACTGAAAGTAAATAATCTTTGAAGGATACTCAGGCCTTCTAGTTTCTGTTATTTGGCATGCTATAATATACAGATTATAGTATATCTATCCTGAGCAAGGTTCCTTCTCTTATAGTTCTAGTCTTCAAGCCTCAATTTCCTATTCCCAGCTAACTGATCTCTAAGAGAAGAGTGTTGATTCTTTTGGCTGATAAAATCCATATTATTGCCTCATGCCTTCTACATTTCTGACTTTGCTTTCCTTGCATTGTTGCATCTTCTTGGATACCTTTCTTCTTAGCACGCTTCTTAGCTGTGTAGCCTAATATTGGCTTGACAGCTGGGCTGATTCATTACGAATTCACCAGTAGCATTGAGTATTTATTGATATTCTAATAGTATACAAGTACAGTATAAAATGCTATAGCAAATAGTAAAATAGCTTAAACATACACCTGCTCCCTAAATAAATTGTAACTCAGTAAGATGATGAAGATAGGCACACAATACGTAATGTATTCTTACCGAGTAAGTTACTGTACTGTGTCCCTAGAGAAGTATAGAGTATAATTGGTGTTCCAGGGATTGCAGATGAAAATGATCACATCTTTGATTTGGCTGTAACTTTGGGCATGTTCCGTAATCTTTTTTTTTTTTTTTTTTTTTTTTTGCGGCTCTGGGGATTGAACTCAGGGGCGTTCTACCTTTGAGCTACACCCCGAGCCCTATTTTTTATTCTTTATTTTGAAACCAGGTCTCACTAAGTTGCAGAGGGCCTCACTAAGCAGCTTAGGCTGACTGTGAACCTAGATCCTCTGATCTCAGCCTCCCAAATGCTGGGATTACAAGCGTGCGCCACCACACCCGGCTATGCTCCATAAGCTTTTCAGGCCTTAGTTTCCTCTATGAAAAAGAGTGATAATAATACTTGTATCAAGATTGCTGTGACATGACAGTTAATGAAGAAATTAATGTAAAATGCATACTTGAGTGCCTGGCAAGCATTCCACAGCCATCTTTTAGTATTATTAGCCACCATCCCTTCCAAGGCAATTTTACAGATTGTTCTGAATTTTACAGGGATTGATGGGCCAGAGTGGTGAGGATAATTCTTCTGAAGGGAATGAGATACAAGGGTATGGAGTTAAAATTCACCAACACCATTTTTCATAGCAAAGAATGTAGCTAAATAGAGGAAGACTTAGAGAAAATACAGCTGCAATTGTATTTTAATTTAGTACATAATTTTAGTGCAGAAAAGAACTAAAAAAGAAAATTAAAAGGAAACTATATGCCCCGAGTATCCATCAAAGATCATTCAGTTTCAGTGTTAACTGTCTTTACAATTTCTATCAGTAGTTTTTAGAAGTTGGGGCTTTGCGGAGCCACACTTTTAAAATGTACACACAGGAAGCCAAGCCAGGTGGTGCATAGCTATAATCTCAGTACTTGGGAGGATGAGACAGGAGGATTTCAGGTATGAGGCCAGCCTCAGCAACTTAATGAGAACCTGTTTCAAAATAAAAAATAAAATACGGCTAGTGCTGTAGCTTTGAGGTAGTTCTGATTTCAATCTCCAGTATACTCCCCCAAATGTGCACACATAAAACTAGACATCAAATAGGATATTGACTTTTTATTTTGCTAAGTTTAAAAAATATTTTATACTACCTTGGAGCTATATCCAGAAAGAGCACAACTGGAGATAGGATTCAGTTATAAGACTCTGGAATGGGAAGATAAGTTGATAACCATGTTGAGGATTCCCCAGCCACAAAAAGCTTAAAGAATTCAGAGTTTGGAAACTATATTCTGCTAGCTTTTCAATATACTATTTTCCTTTGTACAAGATTTTGATCTGGGCAAATAGGTATTAGTATATTATCGTTTGACCGTCTTATTGGATCTGCTGATAGGAATATCTCCTGTATTTGTTTGAAAAATCAAAAAGTTTGTACTTTTCCTGGAAAAACTTTTAAAACCAAGACAAGGGCTCACAATGGGCTATATTTAACAATCAAGTCTGGCACAGCCTGCGTCCTGTGAACTTCTTGTTTTTACTTTGTTTGATGATGCTACAGTATGGAAGAATGTGGCCTGATCACAGTGTGGTATTTGCCAGGTTCAGCTCTTATTTGAAGCTTTGAGAAAGACTTTTTGCTCTTATCAGTTGATTAAAGGTAAATAAAAATATATTTATGTGAGTGAAACCGAATGTGCTGGCTTGAAGTATTAATGCCTAAATTTAAACAATTTTTGCTTATTCAGATTTATTCTTGACCTGAAGTAGAAAGAGAACCCTAAGTTACATTAGAATATCTCTCTCCCTTTTTCCCCCCATGTTAAAAAATAACAGTATAAGTGACTTTTTAAGACTGTATTTTGGTATTATAAATTATTTTAAAACTTCTGATATCTAGAGATGTACTTTTTAAAAATATCTAAGTATGTTAAAGCTCAGTTTTCATTTGCTTAATGTGCTAGTATGTGTTTAAACCTCTAGAAGTATTATAATTTGTGAAACTTCATTGTTATTTCACGTAGTTTATGTAATTTAAAAATGTTTGACTACAGATGACTTTTAAGACTTCAAGGTTATACTGCTAAATGAAATACTTGCTCTCTCTCTGCTTTTGAGACTTTTGGTTCTTTCTTGGCCAGTTGCCAGGACAACGCTGGGTAGGGGTGGTGGGCTAGCTTTATCCCTCCTTCTGTCCACGCCCTTTAGGATTTTCCATCTTCCTTATAGTTCACCAGCCATCTCACTTTGGTTTTGGCTTTCAACAGCCAACCTTCAAAGATCTTTTGTTTTCTGACAGTTGAAGAAACTGGCTCAGTGTTGTTACTGTTAGACAATTATTTAATTGTTTACAGATAATTGAAACTATCTACTAAAGGTTCCTATTATGAACTCCTTTATTTTAAGGGAAGCTTGACATGTTGAAACGATTGGTCAATCCAGTTTCTAGTGTTTGGAAAAAAATTGTTTTTAAGCATCAAAAGGCTCATTCTTTTCTGAAAATTGGCTTTGTGTGTGTGAGTGTGTGTGTGTTTTCCTGTATATTATAACAAAGCGCTCTCCTTTTTTAAAGTAAGGCATACGTAGAGCTTGAGTCAGTACTATTGTGACACTCTTAAGGAAATGTGCACTTTAGAAATGTTCACTTTAATGTGAAGTATTAAGTGCTTTTAAAAGTATATTCATAATTTAAATCATTACTTTGATAACTGCAGATACAACAAAGAGTGTAGAGTCCAAAAATGTCACATCAACCACTTTATCCCCAAGGGAATAGTTTCATGAAGAATATTTTAATTCTTAATGTAATATTTACACTTCCTGGCTTATTTTAAGTATTATAAGTGTTTTAGAATATCACCTGTTTTATTTAAAAATTTTAGTACATTTTCATGGTGATTACTCCATGGGGAATACATTTCCACCTTTATTAAATGAGACAGTAGGAAAATATGATTTGGTTTCCATGGTTGGCTTTTAAGCCGAGCTATCAGCAACACATCTGCTCCACAAAGTTGGGTACACCTGGAACATGATAATGCATGATTATTTCCTTATAGAATTGCTTAAAAACAGTCCCATTAAACAACTAGTGGCTAGTACTTATAGATCACTTACTAGGTGCAGATACTATTCCAAGTGCTTTACATCTATTAATCATGTTAAAAATGTTCAAAATATATATCTTCCCGTCTCTTCTTCCTGTTATTTTTCCCCAGACCTTCCCCACCACTAGTATCCTTTAAGACAGTTGCTTTTAAGAGAAAGCCCATGTTCAGAAATATTAGTAGCGTCTATTAAGATTGCCCACTTAATTTAAGTGGAGCTCTCTATTGTTAATGGGACAAATCATGGAAAGAGGTCAGGAGACCTGAAGTAGTGTTAGGAGGTGGAGATGGCAGATTGCCTGTGAAGGTGCTGATTAACCCTAGTGAATGCCTGCCAGGGGCCCTGGGAACCTGGCAGGGCCTGCTGTACTGAAAGGATAGAGCTGGAGAGACTGGGGAGAAAGGGCAGAGAGATCCCGAGTCCTTCAGTGTACCCAGCACACAGCCTGGAGAATACTAGCTGTAGAATTTAAAATAACATGACAAGCCAGACGAGGTGACACATTTTGCCACAGACTCAGCAAGAGGCTGGAAAACAGAAATTGGATGGCAACAACAAGGATAAAAGTGACAGGTTTAGGCCAGTGTGTAGACAAGATTAGATTTCCAAAGAATGAAGGTGGGAAACACATATTGTAAACAAATAGCTTCATACATGAGGATTGATAAGCACTGGTCATATTGTTGAATACTTATGCTGTATATAGGTCATCTTGGACAATTACTTTTCTTATTTGCATTTTAATGTATTTAGGATGTTTTAGTGGTGGTAGTGTTTTATGTTTTGGATTTTTGTGTGTGTGTGTGTGTGCTGGTGATTGAACCCAAATACTTAAGCTAGCACATGTTGTACCACTGAGCTACATCAAAAGCTCAAGGATGCTTGACATATATTTATTCTGGGGAAGTGTCTTGATGTGGAATCTGGAGTTTGGCATCCAATAGGCCAGGAGTTTAGTCTTAGCTGGTGTGTGGCCTTGAGCTGACTACTGGTCTGACTTCTAAGGCAGATTCTTGTCTATAAGATGGAGACTCTGGGAGGGCTAAATGAGATATTGTAGGTGAAATTTCTATAAAAGTGTCTGGTACTGAGGGCCAAGCAGAAGAGCTGTGCTCACAAGAAGATGACAAAAGAAGCGTTTCCTCCTTTCCCTTATTGTGCAAAGGACAAACATGGCACAGAGGAGGCCTGCGACAATAAAGAGACTGGAGCCTCTCCTCCTAAGAGGCCACAATCTCTGCTTATTAGATACAAAAGGTGAAAGGAGTGTGACCAGTGTGAGTCTGTGGGTGGTTAAGCAGTAAAACCCATTTTATACATGTTACTTCATTGCCTGCCGAGTACAATGGTTCACATGTTTACAGTCATTTATCAGTAAAGTTCCATATTGGCCAGGTTCAATTACTAAAGGTTCATTTTTTTCTTGATGTGAAAATGTAAAGCATTTGTATAATGATTGTGGTCTTTAAAAAACCTCACTACTTATTATAGTGATTGAATTATCTAAGATATGTTCTTTTTTGTTTTGTATCATCTTTTTGGCATAGGAGTCTCTTTTTATGTTGTAACTGTTTATTTCTTAATAAGACATTTATTTAAGTTTTCTTAAAACTATATGGGCAGAATCAACATTTTTATGTGAAAACACAATTTTTAAAATCATATCTAAAGACTACTGGGAAATAAATTAACTTTCAAGCCTTTCAAATCAATATTGTAATTTTATCCCTTTACTTGACTAATATAATCCCAGAGACTACTCATTGGACACATTTTAACATTTTTTTCTGATTTCAAAGTGAAAAATTTCTAAGAGTGTATTTTCTTATGAGAAGGCAACAATGCTTATTCATTTTTGGATCTTTAGTTAAAAGTTAAATGAGTATGCTTGATCATTTCTAATAAAAAGTTATATAGAAGTACTAAAATTTCCTAGTTATTTGATGTCCAAAGAAATATCAGTGGTGTAAAAATGGGTCTGAAATTTCTTTTGATGGATCATTGCAACATTCATAAGCTTGGTTCCTCATGGATATGTTTATTTTAAGATACGATTTGTACACCATTTCTGAATAGTTGAAACTCATTTGCAAATTGCTTTGCGGAAGTAAAGGAAAAACATGAGACATGCAGGTAATGTTATTTATGTCTATGTTGTAAAGTGAGCAATTGTTAATAAGTGAAGATTTCAATTTGGTGCCCCCCCCATGTTATGTATATATTATTTTTAAATTCTTGAGCATAATTTATTACTATCATTTGAACAGGTGTCTCAACGCATGTACCTACTGCAAAACTAAACATGCCAGAGGAAATTTGGCCAGTTATCCTATTGATGAGCTAGTAGATAGAGCCAAACAGTCTTTTCAAGGTAAGTCTCAACAATTATATGTGAAATTAGTCTTCTTAGTAAGTCACTTCAGATACCTGATTCTTTAGCTTTCTGAAGTTTACAAATATTGCAGCTCAATTAATAGATGTTACCGGATTTAATGGCTCAGGTTATATTTACATTACTTAGCCTTCTTTTACTTATTTTCCATTTTCTTATCACACTAAAGTAAATGTCATATATCAGACTTTATCACTCATCTCTAGGTTACATGGAGAAGGAAAAATAAAAGGAAATCAACAGGCCTCTGAAATCTGTTAAGGTTTTTATAGACTGAATGAAATACCCAGATTTCTCTTGTTCTTTTGCATTTTTAATTGTTTTTGACAATTTAGAAAACAAAGCTAATAGAGGTTTTCAGACATTGTTTCAGGAAAAGGGAGATTTCCTTAGCTACTAAAAGAGGCAACCACTCTTTTCTACACCACTGTTGGACCAGGAAGGAGAGGTGTTGCAGGAGAGTCCTGAGAAAAACTGTGTGTGGTGGCTAGCTACTGCTGAATCACCACTTGCTAGAAAATGTGATTGTCTAGGTATCTCTCAGCATATAATAAGACTTATCTTTAACATGAGTCACAGTGTTGACACAAAACTGCTTAAGCCATGAACTTCCTCTTTCATCTTTCTTTACAGTATGTGTATATAGCAGTGGTGTTTTTACACCCTAATCAGATAATCTATTGTCTCTTAATCTTGTGAATTAATAGTTATTGGTAGTGTACTTTTCTTTTTAGCAAGTTACTGTAGAGTGCCTCTTTTAGTACTGCATACCTTGAATTTCAGAAAGTATAAGTTTCAAACATACGTCTCAAAAATTATGTGTGAAATTAGTCTTCTTAGTAAGTCACTTCAGATACCTGATTGTTTAGTAGCTTTCTGAAGTTTGAGTACTACAGCTTTTATTAACATGAATTTAGAATCATCCTCCCCCTCCTCCCCCTCCTCCTCCTCCTCCTCCCTATGGTACTGGTGATTGAACCCAGGGGCGTTCTATCTCTGAGCTTAAACCTCCAGCCCTATTTTTATTTTTATTAGAAACAGGGTCTCACTAAGTTGTGGATGGCCTCACTAAACTGCTGAGGCTAGCTGCAAGCCTATGATCCTCCTGTCTCAGCCTCCCAAGTACTGGGATTAGAGGTGTGCACTGCCGCCACATCTGGCTAGAATGTTTCTTCTACTAGAGAGAAAAAGATCCTTGGTTGATTGACTCCTTCCAACATTTTTTCTAGTTTTATATTCTTAGCATAGTCCCCTTCTATGTTCACATTCAACTAATATTTAAAAAGAATCAAGGAAGACTCATTGACACTTGGTAGTTTTGTATTTTTAGAGCCAAGTTGTTCTTCAGTCTGAAGAAAAGCTTGGGTGGGTATCTCTTTTACAATATGATTACTTAAAGATGTTTCAGAAGGGGCAGAAGTTTGCATAGAAACTAATGTATACCTGGTATCTTTGCTGGCATCCCTAATTAGTGTTGTTGTTCCATATATTTGTGAGTTAATGAAGATATTAAACATGGCTGATTTACCTCCCAAACACTATAAATTAGAAGGCATACAGATTAGTTTTTCTTCAACATTTTTGTATGCACATGCAACTGCATATAATTTTTAAAAACTTTTCATTTTACTTGAAAATTTATTCGAAAAAAATATGACTATTAAATTACTATATAGAAAATGAAAGCATTTTCTTCCCACCCTCATAGCTATCCTTAACTATAACAGAAACTAAAATTACGTATGATGACTGCATGAATTTATATGAACACAGAAATAATGAGAAAAGAAAGATGGAAACATAGTTTTATAAACTATAGAAGATAACTCAGCATATTTCTCTGATGTATCTTTAGAAATGTCCTCTGGGCAACAGAGGTAGGCTGTGTTTCTTCTGTAGGATATTAGTTACAAGTTAATGTTTTCATGTCTTAAATGAGTTGGTCCAGTTAAGGTGAATGATTCAAAGAACATACCATAAGTTAGCAGTAATTGAGTATCTATTTATAGAGAAAGTATTATAAAATTGCTGCTGTTATCATCAGTGGATATATTTGTGTTTTTTGCTTTTTTTCTTTTTCCTTATTGCAGAATGTTTTTAATGCAAGGTTTTCTTTGTTGTCTTGTTTCTTATCTCTGTATTAGAAGTGAAACTGGATGCTAGTTTTTGAACTGGTGAGCTCATTTGATTGATCTATGATTGTGTTCCTAAAAAACTGATGTCATAATTTGCTACGTAGGTGAGGCAGTGTGTGCAGGGAAGTATCAAGTTGTCAAAAATTGGGTACTTTTTGTTATAAACAGAGTTTGGATTGGAGCACTACTTTGTCGTTGCTAGCCACAAGATCTGACCTCTCCTAGCCATGGTTTCTCATTGCTCTAACATGTAGTGGATTTGTTGTAAGGATTTGAGATAACACATGTGAAACAGTTCTCTGTGTCATTAGTATAGATTTGTGTTACTAAAACTGAAGGAATTTAAAACAAATCCAGGAGAAGTCCACTTTTAGGTGAGGCTATTAAACATCAATTGCAGAAACATTAATGACTGCTGTCAAATGACTGGTTTTTCTTTTGCTTCTAAAATAGGTTTTACTAAAAAATTTCTCTGTAGATAAACTATTGAGTATAATATTTTCTGTTTATTTACTAAGTCTGAAAAATGAAAATTCATGAGAAGGCTGGCCTTATCTCTTTGTAGTATAGGAAATGTATGTGTATAAGCTCACATTTTAAATACATTTAATTAGTACATATATATGTGTGTGTGTGTGTGTATATATATATATATATATACTAGTAGATATATATACAAATTGCAACTAAAATAGGAATTTTAACAATCTTATAGAATTCCTAAATTTGAGCTTTAAATTTGAGAAGAGTAATTTTAAAGTTAAATATAATTGAAGAAATAACCCATTTCCTTATCTCTTACTTTTGCAAATTGAGTGCTTTAATAATTCAGGTGTTAGGAGTATTCTTCAGCTCACACCCCTTATATTCTGCATTCCCCATGATAGGTTGTCTGTCCTGTAAATGAGTAACAAATGTGGCTCCGTGAAAAGTTGCTAGAAAATGAAAAGTCTAAATACGCTTCCAATACATTTTAGTAATATGTTGAAGGCCATTAGTACGGTATTTAAGGCCATATAGTCAGTAGAAGTTAAATTTCTAGTCCTTGAAATGGTGTATTCTTTCCTGTTAAAATTCATTTAATAGCAATGGTGTGTCAGAAACATAAATTGATTTTTAAAATCAAAACCAGTATAGAACATGGATTGGCACCCAGGTCTCCTGTCACGTAATAGAATGTATAGTAAAATGATCATTTCAGAGTAGCATATTTATGAAATGTTTTTCTACGAAATTTCTTTTTGTGTAATGAACAAAGAGTCTTAGGGGTAACCCAAAGGCAAGCAAGCATTCAGCAGAGAATGCAAAGTAATCAGGAATCTATTCTGAATATGGAATGGCTTCCCAAAGTACTGGATCCGCTGACTCTGCATTCAGCTGCCCCCAAAATGAGAGCTCATTAACTTTCAAGTGGATAATATTAAAGTAAAATTTATATTTTGGGATAGAAACTTTAGTTGCTCTTAAGATTTCCTAGCCTTCCCCTCCCCCCTTTTATCTCCCTCACCCTAGTCTCCTTGGAATTTCAGTGACCTTTTTTTTTTTTTTTTCTTTTAAACTTCTCAATGCATTCTTCATTTCTGTAGACATATCTGCACAGGAGGGTAAGATTTCCCAGGTAACCTGTGGGTATCCTCTTGCTCTCATAGACTGTTGTAGAAATTTCCTCCCTTTGCTGATTCAGGTATTTTTAAATTCCTAGGATTAACAGTATTCCGGAGACCCAGGCAGCTGGGTTTGACATGGTTGCATTTCAGATATCTAGAAAAACTTGTCAAGTGGTGACCAGGACTTTGTTGGGGCGAGAATGAATTTACAAGCTAGTGTTTTCTAGGATATTTGTATTGATTTTTCTCCAGCAGCTAATCAATCAGTTTCAGTTGTGTAAGAGATGGAGCAAACCTTTTTAAGTGTGCGGGGTGAGTGGTGTGGAAACAACACCTTTCACTGCTGTCTCTGGAATCAAAATGTAGAGATGATGGATGAGCTGTTTTTATAGCTATCGTGTGCTTTTCTAGATCTCATTTGTGTGTTGCTACTTTTTTTTTCTCTCATAAATCTGAAAGGCCCCTGCAAGATAACTGGCATAAACCGGTTATGGAAAGGTAAAATTAATTAGGATGAAATATGCAGAACAGGGAGAAAATTTCTTGATGCCTGGTGATTTCAATATTAGTGTTGGAATTAAAAAATGAATTCTGCTGTGTTTCAAGACTTGCAAAGAATATCATCTGTTATGTATAAGGTTAATTATAAAATGTAACTGGAAGGCGTTGCTTCCTACTCTTTTAAATGGGAGAAGGATATGAGTAATATTTGATTTTTCTGCTGGATAAGCTTCATATTGTTGTATATGGTTTGCATCAAGCTCCATTTGACTGATTACCTTTAGTCATGATTAATATATGATGATTTTGATGCAAGATTAAAAAGAGGACAGTGATTGCATTCTATTAGTGTATATGGCAGTTAAATTAAATGTCTCTTTAATTCCTTTATCTTTTCATTTGTGCTCTCTTCAGATAAAATTGGGAAATCTATTTCTTCTATAGGATTAATGATGTTAATTTACGTGTTTGTTATACATTGTCAGTTTCCAAAAGGGATTGCAGGCAGTTTACATTAAATGATTATATGTAATAGACCATGAAAATAAAGGCTCCATAAAGTACTGTACTATGTGTTGAAAGAAGGAAAATAATTTTACTAACTGGTGAATCTTGATTCTCTAGAAGAATAGGGAAATAGTATGGTTTGCATAATTTGTTATGAGCATGTATAGTTTGCCATGGGAAATTGACGTTTTTCTAAGCTCTAAACACTAAGAACAACTTTCATACATCATTTCATGAGATATACTGAAAAATATATTAGAAATGCTTTAATTGGAAATACATAGAAACTCAGGATATATTCTCAACATGGTGTTTTCTTCTCTTGATTCTTGCAAAATCCAAAAATATAATGTGAATATGTAATATGTATGTAATATGTATATGTGTATACATATATGTAATATGTATATGTGTATATTTATGTTTGGTACTGGAGACTGAACATAGAGACATTTTACCTCCAAGCTGCACCTGCAGCCCTTTTAACTTTTTGTTTTGAAGCAGGGTCTTGCAAAGTTCCTGTGGCTAATCTTAAACCAGTGATTCTCCTGTTTCAGCTGCCCAAGTACTGGGATTACAGGCATGTGCCACCGAGCCTGGTTAATATAAAAATATTAAAAATTTCTTTTAAAAGAAATTGTTATGGGAACGCTAAGTAAATGTAATGCCCATAATACACATAATCTGATGGGGGCAGAATGCCTAAATATAGCCATTTACCAGATACTTGGTTCAAGTATGTTAAGGTTAGCAATCACACTGATTTCCGGGAATGGTGGTTAAGGCTTTCCATGCAAATGTGAAGTGTCATTTACATGGGTTTTGCCTACTCAGATTTCTGTGTTCCTGTCGGTGGTGGTCAAATCTTTATTAACAATAAAGGAAACCCTTTCTTCTAATGAAATTTGAAAAGTAGAGTCACATCTGCCCTGATTGAAGGAGAGGTGAGGCCCTATGTGGTGAGGCTTTTCCTCCCAACCTTCTGCCTGATTCTGCCGGTTTAGACCAGTGTTTCTCAGATAGGTTTCTTAACACACTAATCCAAGTGTGGTAGATATGTTCTAAAAGGGCCAAGTAATAAATAGTTTAGTCTTTATGCGCCATAAGTTCTCTGTTTTTTTTTGTTTGTTTTTTTGTGTTTTTTTTGTGGCACTAGGGATTGAACTCAGGGGCATTCTACCTCCGAGCTACACCCCCAGCCCTATTTTTTATTCTTTATTTTGAAACCGAGTCTCACTAAGTTGCAGAGTGCCTCACTAGGTAGCTGAGGCTGGCTACGAACCGGGATCCTCCGGTCTCAGCCTCCCGAATGCTGGGATTACAAGCGTGCGCCACCACGCCCGGCAGTTCTCTGTTTTGACTATTCTTCTCTGCCTTTATGGCATGAAAGCAGCCACTGTGTGTAAATAAATGGGTGTGTCCATGTTGCAGTAAAATGGTATTCATAATGAGAGTTATTGATGAAACATTTCCATGACCAACCTTGGGGAAAGCTAAACTAAACAAATGAAACAGATTTCTTGGAAAAGAAAAGATTCTTTATGGCAGAACTTCCTGTTGTCTCATGTGCTAATATGGATTGTAGAACTATAAGAGAAGGATTAAAATCTTTAGAGACTAATACTATGGTAGAAGAAATTAGTATTCTCAGTCTGACTCTTTGAGTCACTTGGCAATCCTATACAACTGAAAATGAGCTTATGTTGAGTCCCATCTCTAACAATTGTATCACAGTTTCTGTAGATGGGGGCCCTCCATTTCCCCAGATGTAGCTGATTCTTCAGTATAGCCAGAGGTGAGAACTATGAGTGAGAGCCACTAGGTAAGATAATCTTTTGATTAAAGCTATACAGTGAGCTGGCCCTCTCCACTCTGTAGCCCTGGGGTTCTGATTGATATTATTGCCTCTGATTGGTTTGTATTGAGTGGCCCCCACAGGGAAGGTGGGGGCAACAGAGGTGTTGTTGGTTTGCTGACACTGCCCTTGACTGGGCGAGGCGATTTTGAAATCCATAGGTAAGTTGACAGGCTCAGTTATCAACAGGCTCAGTTTGTTTGTTTATTTATTTATTTGTTTGTTTTTAAATAGCATACATGGCCTCAGAGGCTCAGCTGAAATCTACTGAGTACTTCCTGTGCTATGTGTACGAATTAAAAAGATGAAGACTGTGTGGTCCTTGCCTTCTAGTTTACAAGGAGAGAGAGTAGCAAGTTGGACTCTTGAAAATTAATGCATGCAGAGCCAGGAAGCAAGTCATAGCATAAGAAAAGTCACTGGTCCATTTAAAAAAGCACATTTGGATTCTGACATCACCCTTTACCTGTCGAGGACCATGTCAGCAAATGGACAGCTGACATAGTGTGTCTCTTTGTTCCCTAACTTGGCCCATTGTTTATGAGTCGACCAGGATCCTTCCTGAATCTCTCTCTGTATAGAATTCTTGTTAGCCACTTCCACTAAGTCTTGCTTAGTGTACAGGGTGCCTTCAACATGCTATTCTGAATGCTGAGGGTTAAAATGCTGAAGTTTATGAAAGGAAACCCAATAGTGGTCCTTTAGCTAACATAACTAGTGGAACTATGTAGTTATTTTTCTGTTCATTCAACAAATGTTTATTGAGCACTAATTAGAAGTGATTCTTGTTTCTGCTAACAGGCACATGCTTTAGGAAAGTTGTGATAAAAATACTTAGTACAATGAATCTTTGATTGTGTCTGCCACAAAGGTGGGGAGGGCAACAAATGAGGTTTTCTGATAATTGAGCAGCTTGTCCTTGGTGTGGGAAACAAGGACATGATCCCAAGTCTGTTTTACAGAGTGACACTTGTTTGTAATTCTTTAAGTTTTCATGCTTCAGAGTCGATAAAGTACAGAGTACAAAAACTCTGGAGCTTCTGGAAATCATTTCTGTGTCCATCCTTATGGAATCCATGACACAAACATCCCTTACTGTGCTAAGTGAAATTGATCAACATATTGATGCTGGGTTGAACCCAGGCATTCAACCTTTGTGTATTTTGATATACTGTTGTTTTCTACAAGCCAATTTACAAATGTGCAATTAAGAATAAGAAATATATATATGTAGCATGACACGTGGGGGAAACAGGTAAGAAAAGAGAATTGGGGATTTGGTGGGAAATGAGAACACAGTGAAGTAGACCATAATTCCATATGTGGTTTCTAAGGTCAAGTTGCTGTTTTGACTCTGAACTTGTTGAAAGCTCATTGTCTCTAAAGGAGAAAACACCAGCTTGTCATTAGTTTTGGAAGAGTTTTTGCATGGGAGTCTATATAGAGTGTACTAAGGGATATTGAATGCTCACCATGTTTCTGAAACTTGTATGTTTTAGCATTCTTTGTCAGAACTTGCACATATGCTTCGCAAAGCATAACACTCTGCAAAGATTTCTGGGAAGCTGAGACAGTGCAGCAATAGTACCGGTGACTGTGCCCACTTCCCTAGCTGTGGGTGCCACCAAGCAGTCCTGCCAAAGAAGCTGATACATTGTTCACCTTCTGCCTTCTTGTGAGGTGGTAAATCCAAGTGCAGGAAGAAAATGCTAGAATTTGTCTATTTTTTTTCCATCCTTAAAATTTTTGTCGTTTGTGTATATGTGTGTACATATATGTATGGATAATCAATAAATAAGCATCTCTGGGGATTTTTTTTTATTTTAAAACTGATTCAGAAAAGCACTATTTAGAAATGTGGAGACCTCTGATTCAGTGCAACAGACAGCCTGCCCATTTTCCACTATAAACATAATTCTTTGAGCCAAGCCTTTGGTTTGAATAGGGCAAGTTCTGTGTTCTCTGTCAGGGTCCTGAGATGTGCATATTCCATTTTGATTGAGTACAAATCCATCTGCTTTTGAGATCAAAACAAGCAAATAACAAAGTTTCTGCCCTTTGAAGGAAAACTGCAGTGCTTGATGATTGCTGTCTCCTGCACCTGTGGACAGCTGCCCGTCTCTGCTTAGAATTTGAGAAAAAACACTCCTTCCTTGGGAACTCGCATCCCTGTTCTTTCCATCTGCCTTTCAGAACACTGGAAGTCTAAGCCAAGAGAGGACTGGGGTCAGGTGTGCCTGGCAGTATGTATTTAGGTATAGCAGGTGCTCAGTAAATGTTGAATGAGTTGCTAATCTATAAATGATATTGCATGATGAAATTCCATGTGACTTGGAACCTGTAATGAAAATATGATACTTAAGAGCTGTGTTTCTAAAGTTTGCAAGAGACACTGCTTGGTTGCAGCGGCCATTCCAGCACAGTTGGATACTGGGTCTTATCACATGGGTTGGATTCTATGAGGCAGGTTTCTAGGAGGGATGACTTTCCTAGATTTTCAACAGGGAAATAATTTGCTGTGGGAAACTATTTCCTGATAATTAACAGGTATGAATCATTTTTCCTAACGGATATGTCCACTTAGGTCCACATTTGTGGTTACAAGGAACTATATATGTGCTTTAATTTTTTTCTTAACAGAATGCTGCAGGGCAATGTCTGGTATAAGAGAACAAAAGTTAACCAAAGGCTTGCTTTCAGAATTGGAACTGAGGCTGATGTCCCTGGGATAGTTCTAGTGAACTATTAAAGCCTGCAAGTTAGTTTTGGAAGGTGGCTTAATGGAATTTTAATAGCCTCGGAAAGATGTGAAAGTGATGCTGCTACCTGGTGGCTTGTAAACTGACCTTTGTGAGATATTTTCTGGGCAAAGACACTACTCTGTGATGCTGGCAGCTTTTATCGATTCTGCAGAGTCCGCAGTTTCTAACGCTGGCTGTCAATTCATTTCATTTGAAAAATTATTAGATTTCTTCTCCCACTTGTGTGGATATTACATTGCCATAAACAGGCTCACACAATGTCAGGTACGGTGAGCACAATTTTCTGCATGAAAAAAAAAAAATATTTGTTAGTGGGACCTTGGCTGTTCCGCAGAGGTTATAAATTTCCGTACTGTTTTATTTGTTTTTCTCACTTAGGCTCTTTATTTCTCTGGGTGCCTTCCAACACATTTCTTATTATTTGAAATATAAGAAAAAAAGTTTTAGATTTCTGACTTTGGAAAATATGCTTGTTAGTTCATCAGTTTTAATAATGGTAACAAAAGGGGAATGAAAACCAAGGGCTGAGAAGATTTAACTAGTGACCATGTAATCAAGTAAGAATTAGAAAGATTTGATGGATAAATTAATTTAGTGACCAAAGAATAAATGATTTGAGGGGGGATAACATACTTATTATTTATTTTTGTGGTGCTGGGAATGAAACCTAGTGTTTACCTCTGGGCTATTACCCCGCACATAGATCTTTTTTGATATGCCAGATTTTAATTAAGAGCAGTGAATATTACGGCGATAGTAATCATCTATATAGAAGTGAATTTTAAGCTTTCCTGACTGAGAATAACCTATGGACCTTTTGGAGTGTGCATTTAATATGCACTTATCTGGCGAGATTCTTATTTCAGAGGCCTGGCCCTATGCCCTGGAACTGGCCAATTTTCAAATGAATCAACATAGATTAGGGATGCACTCCACTTTTAGAAACTTTTTTTTTTTTGGAACTATTTTGATTAAATGTACCTGGTCATTTGATCAAAATATTCAGTGGAATTGTGGAGAAAATTTGCCATTTGTTTGAGTTAATAAAAATCTGGGCCAACACAGCATTTGTCCCATCTATGAAGCAGAGAGCAAACTTGACCAGATATAGAATCTGCTGCTGCTTTCATCTTGGGCTTAAGCCTCCAAGACTGTGAGCTATGTGTTTATGTTGTTCATAAAGTAGTCAGTCTTGCAGCATTTTGTCATAGCAGCCTGATTGGATTAAGACAGCTACAAGTCTGGGGTTGTTTATTGTAAAAACTCTACAAGAAGAACAAAGAGACCTTTCACTCCCTTAAATACAGTTTATAAAACAAATATGTCTGGATTATGGAAATCATTCTTCATAGTGTATCAACATGAAGTAATTAAATTAGTTCATTTGTTTTATAAGGTATGGGAATAATATAAAAAATTGTGTGTTTTTGGAACATATCTTTATTTCCTTATGATAAGGAGTTTTTCTTGGAGAAGGTGAATTTAAGAAGTGCTAAGTTTCTATATTGCAGTGGAAATACACAATCTGTCTAGTTTGGAAAACACTTAATTTTGGTATGTTTGCAGAGAATATGATATAATTGAGTAATGATGTTTATGAAGTTAGTACTAACCTGAAAAAATGGTGATATTGGATAAAAACCATGCTGTAAAATCATGTATTGTACTATCACAACTATTTTTAAAGAGAAGTAGGCAAAAATTAAGAACTACAAAAAGAGTAAATTAAACCAAATGTTACTTTTGTTGGAGGGACAAAGAGTATATTCAATTTTTTCTACTTTTAACATTTCCTAAATTTCCTATAAATACACATCACCTTAGTTAGGCTTCATAAAATAAACTTTATTTTTAAGTTACATATTAATTAACAAATTACATATTAGTCTGTTTTCCAATACAGAAAATTGAATTATATAAATTTGAGCTGAGTAACTATTACCTGACTAAAATATAAAAACAGAAATATGACTGTTTGAAACCTGTGATGAACTAAAACTATTTCATGCATAACTTTGGAGTTGGTAGATTCTCTTTGATTGTAAGATAGCCTGATACTCTGTGAATGGTCTTTTAACAAATAAGAAACTCTATAAAGACCAGCTTCAGCAGAAATCTGGAAGGGCCCTGGCTTTCTCTTTTGTTTTCTACCCAGTTCTACAGTCTTAATTACATTCTGTGACTCAGCCATGGAATTAATTGCAGAACACCAGGAAAGCTTTGCAGTTATCTTTAGCCCTCTACTTCCAGATGAGGAGCATGAAGCCCACAGAGGGTCATCGTCTCCCCAAGCTCTTGACCCCCATGCCGCTTCTCTCCCTAGTACACTGTGGCTTCTGATTCAGCTCTGCATTAGTCACATTGACAACTATTTTATTTTTTTCATTTTCATTTTATTTTTTTATGTGCTTTTATGGGTGCATTATCGTCTCACATTGGAACGTAAATCACGTTGACATTGCCATACATGCACACAGCACTTGCATTTAGAGAGACGGCCCAAAACAATGAAGAACAAATGTGTAAGGAAAGGACAGGCAGGGGCTGGAAGACCAAGTGGGGGCTCCTTAGCAGGAGAGCCATTGTGCATTTGGAGGAGAACATGGTGCACCTTGACTTGGGCTCTCCAGCAGTCCTCTCCATTCCAAACTCCACTTGCTGCACTCTTGCTCTAACGTGCTACATCCTACTCTTCTTCCTTGCCTCCTCCAATGTGACGTTGTCTCCCTGCCTCCTCTGACAGGTCTTCCCAGGCTGTTGCTTTTGTGTTAGGGTGTCAGCTTAAACATCAGCTCCCCATAGGCCCTTGTATGAGCACTCTTTTGAAGGAAGGGTTTTCCCTCTTTATTTCTTACTACTCTTATTTCCTTCAGAGCACTTATAATTTGTACTTTGTGTCCATTTTGTCTTCACTTTGTCAATTCTCAGAAGTTAGAGAATTCTTGTTTTATTTATCACTGGATTCTCTTAGTGCTTGGTCATAGCACAGGGCATGTAGTAGGCCTATAATAAATACTTACTGATTGGTATGTGGATAAAATGATGACTTATAAGTTAATAGAATCCTATAGAGTTTAGATCTGTTTAAAAATATTTTTTCTGGCCAGATGTGGTAGCACTTGCCTGTAATCCCAGTACTTGGGACTACTTGGGAGGCTGGGACAGGAAGATCACAGATTCAAAGCCACCCTCATCAACTTAGCAAAACCCTGTTTCCAAACAAAAAATACAATAGGGCTGGGGGTGTAGCTTGTAGGTAGAATGCTTCTGGGTTCAATCTCCAGTACCACCCACACACATTTTTTTTTTCTTCTTACTGTGGTCTGCTATTTTCTTACGGAGCAAAGCATACATGTAAGTTAAATAAATGATTGTCTACCTACTTACCTTAGGAGAGACATTTCAGCATTTCCTAAATACCCTCCCTAGTGCAGATGAAGTGACAGGCTTCTAAGGTGAAGGTAGGACTAGCAGTAATGCCTCACTGTCAGGCCTGTTGGAGGATTTGCACGTGCATATGTGAACCATCAGAACCCAGAAATATGGTGGAACCCAAATTCCACACCAAGAAGAGTAGCCCAGAAAGCCATTGAAACAGAGATCTGATTGAGAGATCAAAACCAGACTATGAAACCAGAAATTTGAGAGTAAATAGAGGCAAGCACATGGACAGTAAGTGGGAGAAAGTTCCCCTGATTCATTAGAATGGGCCACGTTGTTTGCCGCTTGGACAGTGCTGGATCTGCCTGGGTTTAATGTGTACAGTGAGCCAGGCCCACATTTAACGTAAGTATTTAAGATATTAGGCTTAGCTAATTTTATATATTGAATGATTACTTAAAGATTTAATAAATATAAAGATTAAACAAATCTGGAGATGCAACAGTTCTTGTTTTCTTCTCTATAAAATGTAGACCCTCTAATGAAAAAACATGGAAGATACTTATTTAGAAGCCTTTATTGAATTCCACCGCTTAGTCTTCATGCTTTGTGTAGACATACCTTTCCACGTTGACTGCTTAGCCACAGTTCTTGCTTTGCTCCTGGACCATGAGAGAGAGTGGTGCAAGCAGAGGTTTCATAAGCACTTATGCTCTGGGGTCTGTTGTGGTGGAATATTGCTTGGATCCCTGAGCCACCATGTAAGGAAGTTCACCTACCATAATGGCAGTGATACATGGACAGAGAGGGGTGTAGCCAGCCCACACATATGCTAGTTTCCTAGCTGAGACTCCAGACATAGGAATACAGAAGTCATAGTGAATGTCCCTGTGTAGAATTGTGAGCAATAGGTTTTTGTTTTGCACCACTAACCTTTTGTGTGGTCTGTTGTGCATATATAGGCATATTGTATTAGCTGCTTAAGAAGTAAAATAGTGCTGGGCATGGTAACACAAGTCTGTAATTCCAGTATTGGGGAGGATGAGACAGGTGAATCACAGGTTCATGGCCAGCCTCAGCAATTTATTGAGCCCCGAGGCAACTTTAGTGAAACTCCATTGCAAAATGAAAAATAAAATAGGGCTGGGGGTGCAGCTCAGGGGGTTCAATCCCCTGTAACCCCCCCCCAATATATATTATATATATGTGTGTGTGTGTGTGTGTGTGTGTGTGTCTATATATATAGATACATAATGGCATTATGCTTTTTTATATTTACCTTTTAAAATTAGGTAAATCCAGACATGGTTTCCAAATATGGGATAATATTAGAATTATGATTTAAAATATTTCTGGCATATCACCATAAACTGTGAAGTGTAGAGAAAGCTAAACATCACACAGGCAATGGCTAAGTAGCATATAGCCTACTGCTAGCAAGAAAGCTATTATATTGCTGAGTGATGAGAGCAATTCAGCTAAGTTTACAGTATTTTGTCATTTTGGTTAAGCACAGCATAGTTTCAGTTCTGTTGCCATAGCTTATTAGCTCCGTGACCTTAAGAAAACTGTTTAATCTCTCTCAGCCTCAGTTTTCCCATCTGAAAAATAGGGACAAAGCATACTCATTACATACTCAGTTTGACCACTAAAGTAGTACTAAATCTGTGATACTTAGGAAATGCTTAATAAGTGGTTTCTTACAGTTCTTAATGATGAAAGAGGGCAAGAAGGGGAAGGAAGGAGAAAATACGTTACTACCTAAAGAAATACTTTGTATTCTTCACAAGTTGGATATTTTTGTATCTGTACATATGCACATATGCTGACATGCTTTTGAATGTCAATGCCTGGGCTACTTTAAGCTAAAATACTGAACTATAAGCATGCTTCTCATATTTTAATTGTACAGACACCTGGGAAATTATATTTTGATAGGTCTCAGCAGGGCCTGAGACTCTGCATTTTTAAGCTGATGCTGATATGGGGCCTATCCTTGGATTCCACTGAAGAGAAAGGGCCTGCAAGTATGGCATGACATTTGAGGCCCTTCATATTTTGATCTCCTGTCATCGTCTCAAGTCATTCTGCGGCACAATAATCTGCTCTCCAGTCATAGAATTTTCTCTCAATCCACGTATGATACTGCTTATGAGATTTAAAGTGATTTGTTTAAATGTTTAGGTCCACCACTTTGGCTCCTCTGCAGTAAAGACTGTGTCTTGGTTATCTTGATATCACAATTAATGTTCAATCAGTGTGTTTTGAATGGATGTGCCCTTATGATTCTCATAACTGCAGTACGTACACTTGTATCTTTCACCTTACCAACCAGAACTAGTAAAGAATCTCAGAATGAACCTTGTAGATGTCTGGTTGTGTGTCCTGGGTTTGGAAGGAGTAGCCAGCCTAGTACTCTTGATTGGTAATGAGAGGAAGATGGATTGTTCACAGATGTGAGGTAATTTAGAGAGGGCAGTATGGATTGGGCACAATTAAGATTGTTTATTTTTGTGAAAGTGATGTATACTCATCTATATTATATAAGCAAATAATGGTAAACTAGACAATATTTGAAGCAAAGTGAATCTTTTACATAGGAAGTGTTGAAGAAAACTGATGTTAAAATGTTTCTTTTGAAAAATGGTCTTACTGAAAATAGTATATAAGCGAATTCAATTGTTTTTATATTTGTTCAGTTGTGGTAACATCTGTGCTTTGTTTTACAGACTTGTAACTTATGTGCAATTGTCTGACCTTTAGTTACAATAGCACTGACTTTACAGTGTAATTTGCTGTGTAATTAGTTTAAGTTAAAAACGGGTGAGGGTAGGAAAAACTTGGCACTATGCTAAATACAGAATGAATAGAATAAAGATTTTATTTTTTTTTTTTTATTTTTTATTTTTGCGGTACTAGAGATTGAACTCGGGGGCATTCTAACTCCGAGCTACACCCCCAGCCCTATTTTTTATTCTTTATTTTGAAACCGGGTCTCACTAAGTTGCGGAGTACCTCACTAGGTAGCTGAGGCTAGCCACGAACCCGGATCTTCAGGTCCCAGCCTCCCAAATGCTGGGATTACAAGCGTGCGCCACCACGCCCGGCTAGAATAAAGATTTTAAAATAAGTTCTCCAACAGCATTAGCCTAACATCTCAGTGTCCCTAGCAATATTTCTGAAACTAAATTTTTAAATAGTATATGCTTTTTAAAATTGATAAATATTGAAGTCAAATGAAAAAATACGGCTCTGTAAATTTTGCAAATCTTTACTGTGTTTTGCTCAGATTGACTGACGTTTTGCATTTGTATGTTTCTTGACTTACACTGATGACTTAAAAAAGCTTACTCTGAGTAAATACAAGAGAATGTTTGAGATTTTCTTCTAGCACATTAGTTGTGGTTAGTCTACACCACAATCTTATTACTATTATTTGTTTAACAGCCATTTTTCAAGTGCCTTTTAAGTGGCAGGCTTGTGATAGTGAAATCCTCTTTATGTTTTTCATTTTTCTGTAATGAATGCTGGAATGTTAGAAGCAGCAATTTGAAATTTCTAAATATGAATTAGTACCAAGTTATACAACATTTTTTCCTTCACTAAAGTATAAGGTGCTACTTAATTATGGCTGTCTTGCTCAGAATAATTTAGATAAAAGGCAAACAATGTAAATGTTGACCAACATATTTTAAGCAAAAATATTTTTCAAATTAGAGATAAAATAATTCCTGACATCATATATTTAGCTAGTATTTTTTCTCAAGTGTGTACTCCAAGATCCAAACAGCCATCTGTAAATAAATAAAAATGTCATGTGCTTCATAGTATTTATTCTACTTCCCCAACACATAAAACAGAACCTTTGCATATCCCTGATTTTATTCATTGTTTTATTTTCATCCTTTTCTTATTTGTGACAATTGTTTTTGATAACTGCAGGTGTGATAATAAATATAATTCAGGCATGATGTTGTTTTATGAACCTTATGTTGATAAAAGTGTCTACGAAGTGGATATCGAGTAATTTTCTTTGTGCTTTTACATCTAGCTTTTCATTCCATCCATATCTTCTCCTTGAGAATTATAGCTGCTGGTGCTTGTTATCCCTGTTTTACTGAAGCATAGAGAGGTTATACTTAAGGTCTGAGGAAGAGTATTAAAATAGAGATTTCCTGATTGATGGGCCAGTGCACTTTGCACTGAAGCATGCTGCCTCTTGGGGAAAATGCTGGATTCAAATGTTGGGCATTGCAGATGCCTCGGTTGCTATAGTGCCGTTTACTTTATTATGATAACTGGGGTCATTTCATCAGTTGGGATCCTTTCGAGAGAAGCCATCGGTGGAATTGCAATCCTAATGTTCTTGAATGGTGGCCTGACACTTTTTCCAGGTCTTGAGTTTTGTTGTCTTGAGCTGTTTCGAAAGATTAGATGCCTGTTATAAACAAAAGAGTGCAGAAAATCAGACCTAAGCCATAATTTAATCTCTGGGAATTTTCATATGCTAAAAGAAAACTGTTTTAATAAATTTATTAGTAAGACAGACTACATTTAAGTACATTAACTAGGACTGCATTAAGATACATTTAAAATAATACTGCTGAAATTATAAAAATACCTATCTGTCAAGTTTGGACATAGAAAATGTTGAAAATAAAAGAAAACTCTTTATTTCATATTTTTAAAATGTACATACAATGGATATAGTAATGATGTTAATGATGCAGAAAGATTAGTTCTGCTACATGTACCCATTAATTTGAAGCTTGGGATCCATGAAGATACTTAAAGTCTCCAATGTACCCATCAGAGTAGCCTGACTGCCCAAAATCTATGTTCTCCTCCTAACACAGACTTGCACTAAATGAACTGTGAATTGTAATCTGAAATGTATTTGCAAACCAATTTCTATAAAAAATGGATTTATAGCTTGAGAGCGGAGCACTCCTCAAATGCTGGGTAAATCCAGTCCATCTTCAGTTGCCAGTTGTGCCTGTTTTTAATTTTAGGCCATTGCGCTTGTGATCTGCTTTTATTTTGCTTTACTTTTTGAGAACCAGTACTCCAAAGGAAGAAAAAATAAACCCACTTTTGTTCCTAGTTTATTTGCAAACCAGGTCAGACGCCCTTGATTAGCTCTCAGTTGGAGGATAATTTGAACCTTGACAGATTGAACCCAAACAGCAGGGTTTCTCTAGTCTGGCCAACAGATAGAAAAAATAAAATAAAAGCTAATTCCAGTTCACAAGCCATACAACAGGACTGAATAAATGTGCAACTGTTAATGAATAGTTATTTCAAATATTTACAAAAGGCCCAAGGAAAAAAGAGAAAAGATTAGCATCTTAGGCAGCTGTTCTAAGGGAAACCTATTAAAAATAAACATGATAAATGATGCTCAAGACCTAATATATCTGTCAAATATCAAATACACTCAAAGAAAGAACCGTTTTAGGAGGAAAAAACAACTTTAAAGACTCTTTTGGGTATAAGAAGTGTCTTGCTTTGTGTTTTATACCAGAAATTTGTTCTTGTTCTTTTTTAAAAATATTTTTTAACTACTCAAATATTTGTACAGATACTTTACAGATTATAAGACTGGGTTAGTAGATGGAATCACTTGAGTTTTGTCTGTTGTAATTAAATTTGTTGACAATGTAAAAATTCTTCCATATATCATTTGGAAGAAGACATACTATTATTACTTTATGGGACCGCAGATTATATGATGGTGTGTATATGACAGTGACATACCATTTTGCCATCATGGCAGTTTTGCTAGGTTATGCTACTTATAAGTGGAATTTAGTACCATTCTCAATGCTGGTTAATGTTATCTGAAGGTGCTTAACAATATGTCTACAAGCCTATTTTACTTTATGCAAAATGCTCTTTTAGCATTTAGGTAAAATTAAAATATATGTATATATATCCGAAATTCCAGACTAGTCATCCTTATTTCTTGATGTCTTGAAAATGTGTGGAAATAAGCAATTTTCATTTTCAGAGGCTTGAATTTGTATTTGACTTATATTCAGAGCCCATACAGAGGATCAGATCACTTATCTGATGAGCAAGCTTAGCTAGCAGCTGAGCTCTTATATCTTCTGTAATGTAGAATAAGTCTCTTAAAATTTTTAGTCATAAATTATGAAGTCTTTGTGTGGAAAATGTGACCCAAAAGAAAACCAGTAGTAGTGTTATAACAGTTGTAGATTTGAATACTTGTGCATATAAAAATCTATTGCATTGATATGGGAAATTTTGTCAGTAATTATTTTGATTTTAAGTTTCCTTTTTTTTCTTTTTTCATGTAGTGCTTGGGATTGGACTCAGGGGCATTCTATATCTGAGCTATACCACTAGCCCTTTTTATTATTATTATTTTTGAAGCAGGGTTTCACGAGGTTGCTGAGAGTCTCACTGTCTTGTCTAGGCTGTCCTTGAACCTGTGATCCTCCTGTCTCGGCTGCCCAGGTACTGAGATTACAGGCATGCTCCATGAGATCATTTCTAACTTAGGGAATTGTGATTCTCTATGAATAGTATAGGTTACATTGTGAAAATTCTGAAAATCCTGTTGATGTTTGAAGTGCACACTCTTCAGGGAGTCATGTCTACGGAGCAAATACAAGACAATTTGGCTATGATCTTAGCTAGCAGGCTGATTAAGTAGACTGTATTTGGATCACTATATGTCTTCAGGCCAGTTTCCCTACTAATGCAGAAGTGTGTTCGTCCTATCATCCTAAGCTTCTTCCAGAAAAGATAAATAATACTGCAGAGGCTATGGCTAAGGCCGAGGGAGAATCACGAGAATCCATGGTCTGGCCCTGGCCTCTTCCCTTCGCTTCTTAGTCCCTTCTCCAGGGGTGTACTGTCTGGGCAGGCTCTTCATTGGTGTGTTTTCTCTTTCCACATCTGAACTGGCATGATGAAAAGGTCCCTAGCTACCTGTTACCTGGAATAGTCTGTAATCACCGTTAATTCATTTCTATCCACTAGGGTAAAAATTAGCAAATGGGAAGGGAAATGACCAAAGAAGTGACAAGTGATGTATAAAGGGGCGAGTGTGAGCAGTAAGTAAGCACATGAGGAGGAAATCCATCCTTATTTTGAGCCACATGTTGCTTCTATATGAACTTTGTTGTATTGCTGATTAATCAATTAAAATAGAGGTGTGGACCCATGAAGGTAATGATTTGCACATATAAGAAGGACACCATCAACATCTGATGTGTTTAATGATGACTTTTCTCTTTCTGTTGTGTTGAAAGGACACTACATATCACCCCATTCTGGAAGCAGTTGTGGTGAAATCTGAAGGGTCTGCCTCTTATTTATTAGATCTGGACTCCACTGATAACACTAAATTTCACACTGTTCTGCAGTTATATTAGACCCTTAAACTTGGACTCTTTGTACTTCATCATTGTAATTTACACACTGGGTTGGTACATTCTCTTCAAGACAGTCTGTCTTGTGCCTCCAGCTGCTCCCCAATAGCCATTGTGCTGAATAAGCACTTATTTCAGTATGTCCTTGATACAATTAATGCAGGCATCTGCAGAAGCGGCTGCGGCAGCAGCAGCTGCACTGCCTTATGGAAGCCAACTTCTGCTTAGCATTGTGATAAAAGAAATAGTTTGGAGCTGGAAGCTAATGTTGGCTTATTTTTAGCATAAAAAGAGTTGCACCTGCCAGGGCTCGGGGAGGACTGAGGTTTGTTGATTACACGTTCTTGTTAGTGCCATTGTTATTGGTAAAATGGGCATGATGTCATCCTTATCAAACTGAATTGGCACCCCGTCGAGTGACAAATAATTTACCCTCTGCGGTTTTATCAGCATGGGCTGTGTGTTAGAAGCGACTGGAGTGCTGAGTTTTCACAGCTGAATGCTGTGGAACTGCAGAGGTGTATGGAAATGAAAGGGATTGATACTTGTAATCAGTGCATATAGTAATGGCCAAGGTGTAATGAAACATAAGTGCACATTTAGGGTAATTATGCTGCTACCAGGTGGGGCCCTGGGGCTTTGCATGTATGGAAGCTGCTTGAGGTGGCGGATGTGCAGCGAGCAAGACTGCAGCACCATCTGTTAGATTCTCGTTTTCTCATTAATTCTTCTGTCCCCTAAGTCTGGGCTACATTGACTTTGAACAGCACTTCATCTGTCCGGCCTCTCATCTCATTTTAGTTGGGAGTTGCTCTCCACAGTGGGATTGATACGATGTAATTTACAATCTCGGCAGTGTAAAATATATTAAAACAAATCATCTGGTTGATTTTCTTCTTGAGTAAGGCTAACTATTGGCAGTAACATTCACATGACTGTCTGATTCCAAGCCACTAACCATTTTTATGGGTACTTTTTTTTTTAATGAAGGGAATAGCTCTATAATTTAAATTAGCCAAATTAATTTTGTCCTTCAAAGTAATTTATAAATTAAGTACAAGGTATACCTAAAACAATAGTTACTAAAGTGCATTTTCTTTGGTCATATTTTAGGTTGTTTTATTTCTACAAGCTGATTTCATTTTTGCATCAGATATAATAGAAGGTTATTTTTCAGTCAAGCATTAGAATAAGAATGTGCAGTGATAGTTGCAAAACAATGTGAATATTAGTAACTACCAATGAACCTATACACTTGAGAGTGGTTACAATGATATAAAAGAAAATGATATTCAAGGTTTTTGTTGTGTAGAGACAGACTTTTTAGAAATTGTTAACTAACTTGAATATTTCCCCATAATATTTCAAAATAATATACTTAAGACATCAAGCATAATGGTAGTATCTAGTTCATTTATGACCGATTTTTATTAATGTTAATATGAATATGAAACATTTTAAAGGGATCTACAGTAATATTCAAAAAACAAATAATAACAGTAGATTTTTTTACACCCTGTATTATAACAGAGTATAGAATGTCAAAATAATTTGTGCAGTGTTCTAGGATCTGTGTCTGCATTTAAGTGCCATTAGATTAGTGATTTCACATTCCCTGTAACAAGCTCAACTATAATGTACGTACAGTCTGAGTGGTTCTTTAAGAACTTTGTGTAAAAAAAAATAGAAATGCCCTGATTAAAAGTTTCCACTAAAAGAATCCCCATACATCTTTCCATTTCATTTCTGTGAATGTTGGTAAAATGGGAAATCAGGGAAAACATATTAGGATTTTTTTTGTGTGAGGGAGCATTCAGCATACATTTGCTAGATCACCTATCCCTGGACTGTGAGATCACACTGCTCGAACCCTTGCTTGGTCACTAACCCAGCTATATGTGAGTTTGATCAAGTAATTCAACCTTGCTAAGCCTCAGTCTTGTCATCTATAACATGAGAATAGTATCCTTCATGTAAACGGAGTCTTCATGATCACGTACCCCAAGCATGGGGCTGTTCGTGACTGCTCAGGAGATGAAGGATGCTGCTGTGGTTAATGTTCTCCATCCTGGGCATAAAAGTGGTAAAAACTATTTTCCATATTTAGGTTATCATATTTAGATTATCTTCACAGAAATCATTACTTAGGAAATGTATAAGAAAGATCACATCAAAGTCAATCACTAAACTGACCAGGAGATAGGGGGAGGGTGGGTGGGAATTGGGGAAGGGTTAATGAGAAATATGTGCATGGATGTCTTTACCTGTACTAGTTTGTACCCAACAAAAATGTGTAATTAACCCTGTTGTACCCAAGAAATGTATAAAATTCCATGCTAAAAAATTAAAAAAAGAAATAA
>PVLC010014868.1:0-15764 GCA_004027655.1 Graphiurus murinus
GAATAAAAAATAGGGCTGGGGGTATAGCTCGGAGGTAGAATGCCCCTGAGTTCAATCCCCAGTACCACAAGAAAACAAAACAAAACAAAACAACAAAAAAAAAAACTTTGTACTTGAAAAAGATTATAGTTCAAAAGGAAAATCAAGCATTTTTCTTGCTTTTCTTATTGGCACTATTAATCAGGTTAAGCAAACATGGCCAGTAGATGAAATGATCTAAAATTAATTGATACTGGGTAAGAAAATTAAGAACTATTATTCATTACCCAGGCATGGTGGCACACGCAGGTTTGAGGCTAGTCTCAGCAACTTAGCAAGACCCTTATCAACTTAAGACCATATTTCTTTTTTTTTTTTTTTTTTTTTTTTTTGTGGTACTGGGGATTGAACTTAGGGGCATTCTATCTCCAAGCTACACCCCCAGCCCTATTTTTTATTCTTTATTTTGAAACAGGGTCTCACTAAGTAGCTGAGGCTGGCCATGAACCCAGATCCTCCTGTCTCAGCCTCCTGGGATTACAAGCGTGCTCCACCACGCCTGGGTTCTTCCTTCTTTAAATAGAGCCTCTGGCCTCTGGCTTTTCTGTCTCCTCTAGTTTCCTTCATTCTAGGGGAGGGGGTGAGCAAACTTTATCAGTAAAGGGCCAGATATATTTCAGGATTTTTAGTCCTAAATTACTTGAATCTGTCAGACAATATGTAAATAAATTGGCATGGCTGGAAAACAGGTGGTAGGTCACATCAGCCCTAAGCCCCAGTCCCATGGTTGGACATCCACATTTATACAACTAGTCCTAACCTCCCCTTCAGTACTAAATTTGCTTCTTCAGCTGCCTGTTCAATGTCTCAGCCATGATGATAAATAGGTTATTTATTTATTTTTGTGGTATGGAGAATTGAACCCAGGGTCACATGCATGCTAGGCAAGCGCTCTACCACTAAGCTACAACCTAGTTCACAAATAGGCATCTTACATATAACACAGTTGCCACAAAAGAAGAAATACAAATGGCCAATAAATGTATGAGGAAATATTCTACATCATTAGCAATTAGAGAGATGCAAATCAAAACCACCTTGAGATTTCAACTAACTCCAATCAGAATGGCAATCATCAAGAATACAAACAACAACAAATGCTGGCGAGGGTGTGGAGAAGTGGGAACCCTAATACACTGTTGGTGGGATTGCAAATTAGTGCAACCACTTTGGAAAACAATATGGAGGATCCTCAGACTAATGGGAATGAACCTACCATATGATCCAGCAATACCACTTCTGGGTATCTACCCAAAAGAACGGAAACCAAACTATCAGACCAAGGCATGTGTATCTATGTTTATAGCTGCACAATTTACAATTGCCAAACTATGGAACCAGTCAAGATGTCCATCAACATATGAATGGATTACAGAACTATGGGATATGTACACAATGGAATTTTACTCAGGCATAAAGAAGAACAAAATCAGCCAGGCATGGTGGCGCAGGCTTGTAATCAAAGCATTTGGGAGGCTGAGACCAGAGGATCCAGCTTCGTGGCAAGCCTAAGCTACTTAGTGAGGCACTCCGCAACTTAGTGAGACCCGGTTTCAAAATAAAGAATAAAAAATAGGCCTGGGGGTATAGCTCAGAGGTAGAATGCCCCTGAGTTCAATCCCCAGTACCACAAAAGAAAAAAAAAAAAGAACAAAATCATGTTATTTGCAGGGAAATGGATGGAACTGGAAAACATTATGTCTTATAAGTGAGATTACTCAGTCACAAAAAGTAAAAAATCGTATGCTCTGAGCCAGGCGTGGTGGCGCACGCTTGTAATCCCAGCATTCGGGAGGCTGAGACTGGAGGATCCGGGTTCGAGGCCAGCCTCAGCTGCTTAGTGAGGCACTCCGCAACTGAGTGAGACTCAGTTTCAAAATAAAGAATAAAAAATAGGGCTGGGGGTATAGCTCGGAGGTAGAATGCCCCTGGGTTCCATCCCCAGTACCACACACACAAAAAAAAATCGTATGCTCTCCCTAATATGTGGAAGCTAGGGAGAAAATGGGACATAAGAGGGACTCCAGATGAAGAAGGAGAATCCTTAGGTGAGCAAAGAATTTGACTTAATGGAAGGTGATGGGGGACACCCTAATAAGCATGATGTACTTTCATAAACACATAAAAGTCAATCACTAAACTGAACTTGAGAAGGAGGGAGGAGGAGGGAGTGGGGTGGGAATTGGGGAAGGGTTAAATGAGAAATGTGTGCATATATGCCTTTACCTTTAGCTTGTACCTAACAAAGCAAAGATGTATGATTACAATGCACCAATTATAAATAAATTTAAAAAATAGAATAAACACACACATATATATATATAGTGTGTGTGTATAGTATACACACACACACACACACACACACACACACACACACACGCCCGGCGTACTCCCAGCCTTTTTTTAAATTTTGTTTTGAAACAGGGTCTCACTAGGTTGCTGAGAGTCTTGCTAAGTTGCTGAGGTTGTCCTCAAACCTGTGATACTCCTGTCTCAGCCTCCCAAGTAGAGATTATAAGCATATGCTATCACACTTGGCTCCAATAATTCTTTTTTTTTTTTTTCTTTTATGGTACTAGGGAGTAAAACCAGGGCCATTTTACTTCTGGCCCTATTTTTACTTTGAAACAGGGTTTCAGTACGTTGCAGAAGGCCTCCCTAAGTTGCTGAGGCTGGCCATGAACCTATGATCCTCCTGTTTTAACCTCCCAAGTACTGGGATTACAGGTGTGGCTCACCACACTCGGCTTCTAATCACATTTTGAAAGACAAATCTAAATTTCCCACTAGGAAAAACAAACCATGTAAGTCTTGGTTCATGCTGAACTCTAAACTCTTAATCAGCTGGGTGTGGTGTCTTGCGCTTGTAATCCCACTACTTGGGACACTGAGACCGGAGAATCCGGGTTCATGGCCAGCCTCAGCTACTTAGTGAGGCCCTCTGCAACTTAGTGACACCCTATTTCAAAATAAAGAATAAAAAATAGGGCTGGGGGTGTAACTTGGAGGTAGAATGCCCCTGGGTTCCATCCCTAGTACCTCAAAACAAAAAAACTCTTTTTTTTTTTTTTGCGGTACTGAGGATTGAACTCAGGGGCATTCTACCTCTGAGCTACACCCCCAGCCCTATTTTTTATTCTTTACTTTGAAACAGGGTCTCACTAAGTTGCGGAGTGCCTCACTAGGTAGCTGAGGCTGGCCACGAAGCTGGATCCTCTGGTCTCAGCCTCCCAAATGCTGGGATTACAAGCATGCGCCACTACGCCCGGCACAAAAAAACTCTTAATCAACATTTTTCCTCCCTTTAAATCTACTCAAAGCTTCTTGCTGTTCCTCAAACAAAGATCTTTGCCCCCTTCATATGAAATCATTTTCTTCCAAATATTCATGGAGCATAAATTCTCTTTTCATTTCTCTTCATAAATATCCCTTCCTTAGAAAAGCTTCCCTTGAGAATCCTATCTAAATTTACCGGGCCTGACTCCATCTCTTTCCCCTTCAGTTCTTTCCTTCATAACATGCATCATTATTTCATTTTATATCGTATATTCATGTGCTTACAGTGTACTGTTTATCTCCCATTCTACAATGTCAACTTCATTAGGGTGGGATGTTTTAGCCTTATTTACCAAACTATTGGTAATATTTAGCACACTGTCTGGCTTAGAGTGGGCACTCAGTAAATATATTCTGAGTAAGTGAAAGAATGAAATTTTATACATTGGAAATAAGCATATAAGTCACTGCAGAAAAGAAGATTGAAGCCGGTGTGGTGGTGCACATCTGTAATCCTAGTATTTGGGAGGCTGAGATAGGAGGATCACAGGTTCAAGGACAGTCTCAGCAAGTAGTGAGACTCAGCAACCTAGCCAGACCTTGTTTCAAAAACAAAAAAATAAAAAGGGCTGAGAGTGCAGCATGCCCCTGGTACTAAGAAAAGAAAGAAAAAGGAAGAAAGAAAAAAAGAAGACGGAAACCAACAGGTTGTACTTAGAAAGAAACAGCATTTTCTTTACTTAAATGAGAGGGTAAAGCCAAGTTAAGTGGTGCACAGCTGTATGTAATCTCCCAGTACTTGGGAGGCTGAGAGAAGAAGATTGCAGATTTGAGGACAGCCCAGCAAGAAGTGAAATGCTTGGCAATCTAGTGAGACTTTGTTTCAAAACAAACAAATGAATGAATGAATAGGACTGGAGGTATAGCTCAGAGGTAGAATGTCCCTGGGTTCAGTTCCCAGTGCCAAGGTGGGTAAAATAAAAAAGAAATGGAAGAGTGATATGATGGGAGAAAAAACAGACATTGATCATTGGGAACTAAGACAAAGTTCTTTCAGTAGTTCATGCTAAGAAAATCTGTGTTCTTCCCTGTCTTAGGTCCTAACAATATGCAAAGCCTGTGCCTCTGCCCTGACCAGCTGGCCTTGTTGGCAATGATGCCATCCATTTACCTGACAAACCCTCACTCACCTGGAGGCTGTCTTCCTCCAACATTCCTCACCACTCCAAACGGATCTTTGCCTTGCTCCAGTAAGGCAATCACATCTGGCTTTGAGGGAGAATATCCTGATTACCAGAAACAAATACAATAAGATGCAGAAATAAGATACTGCAAGTTCAAAAACATTTTGAGACTTGATTAAATTTATAATAAACCATGAATCAACATCTTATCAATAAAAACTTCAGAGAAAACTAAGGTTAAAAATATTTGAATTAAGCCGGGCGTGGTGGCGCACGCTTGTAATCCCAGCATTCGGGAGGCTGAGACCTGAGGATCCGGGTTCGCGGCCAGCCTCAGCTACCTAGTGAGGCACTCCGCAATTCAGTGAGACTCGGTTTCAAAATAAAGAATAAAAAGGGGCTGGGGGTGTAGCTCGGAGGTAGAATGCCCCTGAGTTCAATCCCTAGTACCGCAAAAAAAAAAAAAAAAAAAAAAATTGAATTAGGGTAACCTCAGGATCCTGGAGCATAAAGAAACCTGACGTGGAGCGGAAGGTCTCACTTTGGAATTAACACTCATGCAGGCTTGCTCTAGTGAGAGGCGGCACTGACAGAGACGAGACTCCAGCCAGACTCCCTTAGTTAAACTCTGCTCCACCACCTACTGATGAATGATTGTAAGCAAACTGCTAAAATTCTCTGAGCCTCCATTTTGTTTTGTTTTTTTACGTTTTTCCTGTAAAATGAAAAGAAAAGTACTACCTATCTCACTGCTAATACTTAGAATAGTGTCTGGTATATGGTAAGCAATCTATAGCTATTAATTTTTGTTGTTGTTGTTAGTAGGGATTGAACCGAGGTGTTCTATCCCTGAGCTGCTGCCTCAACCCTATTTATTTATTTATTTATTTATTTCCTGGGGATTGAACCCAGGGACATTCTACCTCAAAGCTACACCCCAGCCATTTTTATTTCAAAACAGGGTCTCACTAAGTTGCTGACGCTAGCATCAAACCTGTGATCCTATCTCAGCCTCCCAAATACTGGGTTTACAGGCACAGGCCACCACACCTGGCTCCTATTTTATTTTTATTTATTTATTTACCTTTTTCGTGGTACCAGATTGAACTCAGGGGCATTCCACCTCTGAGCTACACCCCCCACCACAGCCCTATTTTATTTTAATTTTGAAACAGTCTTACTAGGTTGATGAGAGTCTCACTACCTGCTGAGGCTGTCCTCCAACCTATGATCCTCCTGTCTCGGCCTCCCATGTGTTGGGATTACAGGTGTGCACCACTACACCTGGCTAGCCATTAGTATTTTTGTTGGTATTAATTTACCTAAAGCAAAAGAAGATACTTCCTAAGATAGTTTAAGGTTCTTGCTAAGTTAATGGATTTAACTTTCAATCACAAATCAAGTAAAATAAAATGTCTGTTTTGAGAAACAGAATATGTTCACTTTAATTTTAAATAAATTTTGTTGATTTAGCCAGGCATGGTGGTGCACACTTGTAATTCCAGTACTTGGGAGGCTGAGACAGGAGGATCACAGGTTGGAGGACAGCCTCAGCAAGCAGTGAGTATCTAATCAATGTAGTGAGACCCTGTTTCAAAATAAAATAAAATAGGGTTAGGGGTGTAGCTCAGATGTAGAATGTCCCTGGGCTTAATACCCAGCATCATTATAAATGAATAAATAAATAAATTTTGTTGATTTAAATCATGACATTATAAATTGTAGATCCTGGATGATCCTTGAAAAAAGGTCATACACACACACACACACAGCAGCATCCACAGTAATTCTAAGCCCAAATAAATGTGAAATTTGACTTCTTTTCTTGGTTCTGGGGATTCAACTCAGAGGCATTCTATCTCTGAGCTACATCCCTATCCCTATTTTTTATTTTTATTTTGAAACAGGGTCTCACTATGTTGATGAGACTCTCACTATTGCTGAGGCTGTCCTCGAACCTGAAATCCTCCTGTCTCAGCCTCCCAAGTGCTGGGATTACAAGTGTGTGCCACTATGTCCAGCTTGAAACCTGATTTCTTTGACACTGGCTTAAGAATAAATATCCCAGAATTCAAATCCATTTTCTTAGTCATTAAAGAAGAGGCAACTATAAGAATGGATTAAGGAATGTTTCATGAAGATCACTGAAGTATGGTCAAAAGGATTATATTAACTGGAAATGCGATTTACATACCAACAAAGTCCAATCCATTCCTTGAAGAAGAAGAAACTTAGCTAGTTTCTTAAAAAACAGTCCTGAAGCCAGGTGTGATGGCCCACACCTGTAATCTTAGTATTTGGGAGGCTCAGACAGGAGGATTGCAGGTTCTCGGCCAACCTCAGCAACTTAGTGAGACCCTCCACAACTTAGTGAGACCCAGTTTCAAAATAATAAATAAAATAGGGTTGATGGTGTAGCTTGGAAGTAAGAATGTCCCTGGTTCAATCCCCAGTACCACAAAAACAAAACAAAACAAACATGCAAACAAAAAAACAGTCCCGAAGGCCTGGGGGTATAGCTCAGTGGTAGAGTATGTGAGGTCCTGGGTTTGATCCCCAGCACCACAAAAGAAACAAGCAAGCAAACAAAAAAAAACAGTCCTGAGTTCATGGAAAAGAAAGTTACTATTTCAGAGTTCAGAGTCTAAATTATTTTAAGTAGATGACCTTACCCAGTGAGACCAAGTTGCTATAATTCTCCAACATCACATCTCTGTACAATTCCCTCTGAACAGCATCCAGGCACTTCCACTCCGACCGAGAGAAGATTATGGACACATCTCTGAATGTCACCAATGCCTGAAGCCAGAAGCCAACATGTTACTGGTGAAATTATAGACCATGTATTTAAGAAAGAAGAGGAAGCCGGGCACAGTGACACATGATTATAATCCCAGTACTTGGGAGGCCAAGACAGGAGGATCACAAGTTTGAAGCTACTCTCAGCAACTTATCAAGATCCTGTTTCAAAATAAAAAGATAAGTTTGAGCCTGGTGTGGTGGTGCATGCCTGTAACCCTAGTACTTGGGAGGTTGAGATAGGAAGATTGCAGGTTCAAGGACAGCCTCAGCAAGTAGTGAGACTCAGCAACCTAACAAGACCCTGTTTCAAAATAAAAATAAAAATAAAAGTTGGGCTGGGGGTGTAGCTCAGAGGTAGAATGCCCCTGGGTTTAATCCCCAGTAACACACACACACACAATAAAAAAAATACTAAAAGAAAGGAAGGAAGAGAAGGAGAGAGGGAAGGAGGAAGACTATACCAAAATGTAGGATGAGACTGAAAGCCTATGACCAAAGTAGGCAAGAAGAATGACACTAGTGTTCTAAAATAGAGATATCATATTTTATTGAAGATTCCAGTTGCTATATGCAAAATTTCCTATATATTGTGGATTCTTTTGTGTGTGTGGTACTAGAGATTGAACCTAAGGGTATTCTACCTCCAAGCTACCCTCAGCCCCAATTTTATTTATGTATTTAGGTACTGGGGATTGAACCAAGGGAATTCTACCACTGAGCTATAGTCCCGGCCCCCCCCCCCTTTTTTTTTTGCGGTACTGGAGATTGAACTCAGGGGCATTTTACCTCCGAGCTATACTCCCAGCCCTATTTTTTATTCTTTATTTTGAAACCGGGTCTCACTAAGTTGCGGAGTGCCTCACTAGGTAGCTGAGGCTGGCCAAGAACCTGGATTCTCCAGTCTCAGCCTCCCAAATGCTGGATTACAAGTGTGCGCCACCATACCTGGCTCCCCAGCCCTTTTTATTTTTTATTTTTTTAAAGGTTGCTGAGAGTCTCACTGCTTGCTGAGGCTGTCCTCGAACCTGTGATCCTCCTGTCTCAGCCTCTGAAGTACTAGGATTACAGGCATGGCCACCATGCCGTTACGTGTTTATTTTGAAACAGTATCTTGCTGAGTTGCTGAGGCTGGCCTCTAACCACAGATCCTCCTGTCCCAGCCTCCCATGTACTGGGATTACAGGCATGCCCTACCATGCCCAACTTTTTACTTTGAAAAGGTCTTGCTAAATTACTGAGAGTCCTGCTAATTTGCTGAGGCTGGCCTTGAACCTGCAATCCTTCTGTCTCAGCTTCCCAAGTACTGGGATTACAGGTGTGCGCACGACCATGCCTGGCTCTCACATGATCCTTTTTTTTTTTTTTTGGCAGTACTGGGGATTGAACCCAGGGGCATTCTCCTCCCAGCTACACCCCCAGTTCTATTTTTCTTTTCTTTTTTTTTTTTTTTTTTGTGTTACTGGGGATTGAACTCAAGGACATTCTACCTTAGAGCTATACCCCCAGCCCTATTTTTTATTTTTTATTTTGAAACAGGGTCTCACTAAGTTGTGGAGTGCCTCACTAGGTAGCTGAGGCTGGGATTACAAGCGTGCGCCACCATGCCTGGCTCTATTTTTCTTATTCTTTATTTTTGAAACGGGGTCTCACTAAATTTCAGAAGGCTTCACTAAGTAGCTGAAGCTGACGGTGAACCTGCCATCCTCCTGTTTCAACCTCCCAAGTACTGGGATTACAAGTGTGTGCCACCACGCCTGGGTTCTCGTGATGATGATGATGATGATGATGATGATGATGATGATGATGATGGGAGAAGAGAGAGAGAGAGAGAGAGAGAGAGAGAGAGAGAGAGAGAGAGAATGAGAATGTGAAGAGGGAAAGAGAAACAGTAACTTACATGGGCCATGGTTTAGAATCACAAGAGCTAGACAGTTGGTCAGTCTTCCTCAAGGTTCTTCTAGAGAAGCAAAGTTCTGAGAAACCTGAGTTTGGCAGGAAAAAAATGAGGCAATAAGAGCAGGTGTGTCTCAAAGGTAATAAAAGGATACAAATAGTTTGTCCTTCTCCATTCTTGCTTGCAAATACCTGCATCTACATTTCCCTCACCTTCTCTCCCCATACTCTGACCCCACTGAGGAAGCAAGGCTAACTGCATAAGGGAAAGTACAGAACAAAGGCCTGCCACGACCAGTACCTGCAGCAGGACAGTTCTGGGCCAATTCCCAGCCTGCGGATGCTGATGTTCAGAACCACCTTGAATACATTCTCCTCCCTTGACTTTCACCTTCCAAAAGGGACCACACAATTCAATGCCGGCAGCTGCTTTCAAGGCTCTAAGATTTTCCTGGCCTCCCCAGACGTGAAGACAAAAGACAGAACAGACCTGGAGCCTACAAACTATGGCACGGTCCAAATTCAACACACACACACACACACACACACACACACACACACACACACACTATTTTTTTCTTTTTTGGTGCGGGCATTTGTGTGTGTGTGTGTGTGTGTGTGTATGTTACTGGAGATTGAACCCAGGGGCATTCTTCTGCCTCTGAGTTACACTTCCAGCTCTTTTTTTTTTTTTTTTCTTTTGCAGTACCAGGGATTGAACTCAGAGGAATTCTACCTCTGGGCTAACACCCCCAGTCCTTTCTGTTTTTTTTTTTGTTTGTCTGTTTGTTTGTTTGTTTTTAAATTATTATTATATTGTGGTAGTGGAGATTGAACCCAGAGGCATTCTACCTCTGAGCTATACCTCCAACCCATTTTATTTTGAAACAGGGTCTCACTAAGTTGCAGAGGGCCTCACTAAGTAGCTGAGGCTGGCCAGGAACCTGCGATCCTCCTGTCTTAGCCTCCCAAGTACTAGGATTACAAGTGTGCACCACCAAGTCTGGCTCTATTTTTTATTTTGAAACAAGGTCTCAATAGGTTGCTGAGGGTTTCACTAAATTGCTTGAAGCTGGCCTCAAACCTGAGATCCTCCTGTCTCAGCCTCCCAAGTACTGGGATTACAGGTGTGCAGCACCACTCCTAGCCTATATTTTTTGTAAATAAAATTTAAATAGAACACAGTCATGGCTATTTCTTTACTCATATCTATGGCTACTTTCAGATAGCCCCAAAACCAATTAGAGTAGCTTTAGCAGAGACTGTATTGTCCATAAAGCCTATTTACTATTTAGTCTTCTATTAACACAAAGTTGACTGACCCCTAAAATAAGACAACTCACCCACTGGGATCCCTTCCCCTAGATTCTCAGGGCTCACAACTCCCCAGTTCCTTCAGTTAGAATCATCCACAGGTTTTTCTACATGACATCACTTACCCTGCCCTTCCTTGGTCCCAAAACTGAAGGTGGGGGAATGAATTTGACCCCTGCAGCAGTAAAAAACCTCAACTTTAGTATTATACATATAAGTAATACTCATACATATGTTTAATATTTAGAACAGTCCTGCAATGTTGTTATATCTATTTCGAACACAAGGAAAGAGAAACTTAAATCCATAGTTAATAAGTGACACATCAGAGTTCTCATTCCACAATTCTCCACTGCAAAGCCAGTAAGCCAGTTCTTTTTTATTTCTTTTTGGTACTGGGGATTGAACACAGGGACATTCTACATCGGAGTTACATCTCCAGCCCTATTTTATTTTGGTTTTGAAACAGAGTCTCTCTAAGTTGCTGAAGCTGGCTTTGAAATGCTTTGTTTTCGGGGTCTCCCGTACCCAGCCCAGGAATCATTCGTACAGCTGATGTAAAACACAAAGAGGGAGTTTATTAACCGGCCCGAGACTGGACTACTACAGAGCAGAGGGCAGGCTTCCACTCTAACAGCAGCAGTAGTAGTAGTCCCGACTCGAGAGAGAGAAGGGTTCCTTTATAGGCTAAAACCATAAAGAGAATCACAGGTGTTGGGAGTAAGGGAATCGGCCATTTCAAAAGAAGTGGCGAACTTATTGGTCCTGGGGTAGGGAAATTTTCAGCTTGCAGAACAGGATGCAGGTGGAGCTTTCCATGTGTTTTGTGTTGGTCAATTAGAGCTAGCTCGCTGGACGGTTAGGGAACTTCCACCTGTTCCAAGTTACTGCAACTAAATAGGGCAAAGGTCAGTTTAGAACAAAATGGGTCGGTTAAGCCAATCCTTACAGACGGATCCTCCAGTCTCAGCTCCCAGTGACTGATATCAAGAATGTCTTTTTATATTTCATGAAACTTGAGCATGAATAATAATGGAAGTTTACTACCAAAAGTTATTAAATGTTGCTAAGTAAGAAGATTATGTTAAAGTTATAAATAACATTTTATATCTAGTACACAGGTAGATTTAAGATTGATAACATGTTAGCAAGGATGGTGCAAAATAGGCACTCTCACAGTTATACTTCTTTTTTCTCCTTTTTTGCAGAGCTGGGGATTAAACCCAGAGCCTTTTGTGTTCTAGGCAAGTGATCTACCACAGAGCCACATCCCAAACTCCAACACTACATTGTACATTGGTGCCATGTTAAAGAGGATATATTAGAAATTCATATTAACATAATATAAAAATGCAAGTCAGGTGTTTTAGCAAGCTCAATTCTAGGACCCTATCTAAAGAAAATAATTTACATATATGCACAAAGATATGTGCAAAGGAGTACAGATAAGACTTTTTTTTTTTTTTTGGTGTCACTAGGGATTGAACTCAGGGGCATTCTACCTCTGAGCTACACCCCCAGTCCTATTTTTTATTCTTTATTTTGAAATAGGGTCTCACTGAGTTTTGGAGGGACTTACTAAGTAGTTGAAACTGGACGAAAACTCGGATCCTCCTGTCTCAGCCTCCCAAGTACTCGGATTACAAGTGTGCACCATCATGCCTGGCTAAGACTAATTTTAAAATGAATCTTTCCCCTATAACCTGGTGGGGTTTTTGTTTGTTTGTTTGTTTTGTGGTACTGGGAATTGAACCCAGAGGCATTCTACCTCTGATCTACATTCCCAGCCTTATTTTATTTCTTATCGGAAACAGGGTCTCACTAGGTTGCTGAGAGCCTCACTAAATTGCTGAGGCTGTCCTTGAACCTGTGATCCTCCAGTCTCAGGCTCTCAAGAAAATACACCAATTTTTGTACAAAAATGCTTAATGATTAAAAAACAAAATATGCTGGCCTAGAAAAAAATAAAATAAAGTGAAAAAAGCTGGAAAGAACATAAATAGCCTTCAATAGAGAATAGATTAAATAAATTCCAGTGTATCCAGCTAATAGACAATAACATAGTCATCAGAAATTATATAGATTGGAAAGCCAGTACAGTGGTACACATCCATGATCCTAGTACTTGGAAGGCTGAGACAAGAGGATGGAAGGTTTGAAGCCAGTGCACAGTAATTTAGCAAGACCTTATTTAGAAATAAAAATAAAAAGAGCTGGAGGTGTAGCTCAAAGGAAGAATGCCTCAAAGTTTAATCCCCGGGGAGAGAGAGAGAGAGAGAGAGAGAGAGAGAGAGAGAGAGAGAGAGAGAAAGAAAAAGGAGGAGGAGGAGGAGAAGAGAGGAGAGGAGAGGAGATACAATTATATAGATTAGAGGTCAACACATTTTTCCTGCAAAGGACCATATAATAAATACTTTGGGCTTTGGGGGATATCCAGTGTATCAGAACTATGGAATAGCTACTATTATAGTGCAAAAAGCAGCCATAAAAATTGATAAATTAGCTGGGCATGCTGGTGCACACTTGTAATCACAGTACTTGGGAGGCTGAGACAGAAGGATCCCAGGTTCCTAGCCAGCCTCAGCTATTTAGTGAGGTCCTCTGCAACTTAGTGAGACCCTGTTTCAAAATAAAGAATAAAAAATAGGACTGGGGAGCCGGGTGTGGTGGCGCACGCTTGTAATCCCAGCATTCGGGAGGCTGAGACCGGAGGATCCGGGTTCGCGGCCAGCCTCAGCTACCTAGTGAGGCCCTCCGCAACTTAGTGAGACTTGGTTTCAAAATAAAAAATAAAAAAAAAAATAGGGCTGGGGGCGTAGCTCGGAGGTAGAAGGCCCCTGAGTTCAATCCCCAGTACCGCAAAAAAAAAAAAAAATAGGACTGGGGGTGTAGCTCAGAGGTAGAATGTCCCTGGGTTCAATATCCAGTACTGTTAAAAAAAAAAATTGATAAATTAAAAAGCATAGTAGTAAGCTGGGCGTGGTGGCACACGCTTGTAGTCCCAGCATTCGGGAGGCTGAGACCAGAGGAGCCGGGTTCGAGGCCAGCCTCAGCTACCTAAGTGAGGCACTCTGCAACTTAGTGAGACCCTGCTTCAAAATAAAGAATAAAAAATAGGGCTGGGGGTATAGCTTGGAGGTAGAACGCCCCTAAGTTCAATCCCCAGTACCGCAAAAAAAATAATAATTAAAAAAATAAAAGGCATAGTAGTTCTCCAACAATACTTTCGTGGACATAGAAATTTGAAATTCATGTAATTGTGTGTGTGTGTGTGTGTGTGTGTGTGTGTGTGTGTGTGGTATTAGGGATTGAATCCAGGGGCATTCTACCTCTAAGGTACAACCCTACCCTTTTTTATTTTGAAACAGGGTCTTGCTAGGTTGCTAAGAGTCTTGATAAATTGCTGAGGCTGGTCTCCAACCTTCGATTCTCCTGTCTCAGCTTTCCAAGTACTGAGATTACAGGTGTGAGCCACCATACCTGGATGAAATGTATATAATTTTAACATATCCTGAAAAAATCTTTTCCTCTCAAGCATTTAAAAACATAATACCACCCTTAGCTTGTAGTCATTATAAAAAGACAAGGTTGAACTTGGATTCAGGGTCATAATTTGCCAGTCCCACATACATACAAATCATTAGATCTGGAGTTCATTGCATGTTCAAATATATTATTATTATTATTTTTTTTTTTTTTTTGCGGTACTGGGGATTGAACACAGGGGCATTCTACCTCCGAGCTACACCCCCAGCCCTATTTTTTATTCTTTATTTTGAAACAGGGTCTCACTAAGTTGCGGAGTGCCTCAATAAGCAGCTGAGGCTGACGGCGAACCTGGATCCTCCAGTCTCAGCCTCCCAAATGCTGGGATTACAAGTGTGCGCCACCACGCCCGGCTATTCATTTTTTTATTGTTGTTGTTTGTTTGATTTTTTCATGGTACTGGGGACTGAATCCAGGGGCATTCTACTTCTGAGCTACACTCCTAGCTCTATTTATTTTTTTGAAACAGGGTCTCACTGAGTTGCTGAGACTGGTCACAAACTTGTGATCCTTCAGTCTCAGCTTCCTAAGTACTGGGATTACAAGCATGTGTCACCATCCCTGGCTCAAATATTATTCATTACAGAACAGTATGTGTAATGAAAAGTAGACATTTTGCATGTACCCTTTTGTAAAGAAACAGGCAAACTGGCAAACTTTTTTTTTTTTTTTTTTGGTACTGGGGTTTGAACCCAGCAGTGTTCTAGCACTGATATACACTGCAAGCCCTTTTTTTTTTTTCCTGGTACTGGGGATGGAACCCAGGGGCATTCTATCTCTGAGCTGCACCCCTAGCCCTATTTTTTTTATTCTTTATTTGGAAACAGAGTCTCACTAAGTTGCGGAGGGCCAGTGAGGCTGGCCGGGAACCTAGGATTCTCCTGTCTTAGCCTCCCAAGTACTGGGATTACAAGCGTGCACCACTACGCCTGGCTCCTTTCTATTTTTTATTTTGAAACAGATCTCACTAAGTTACTAGGCGATAGCTATAGACCTGAGATTCTCCAGTCTCAGCCTCTCAAATACTGGGATTATAGGTGTGTGCCACTGCACCTGGTTCAGTTAAACAATTTTCTGTGTGTGTATGTGTGTGTGTGTGTGTGTGTTACTGGGGATTGAACCCAGGGGCATTCTACCTCTGAGCTATGTCCCCAGACCTATTTTATTCTTTTTTAAATTTTGAAACAGGACCTAAGTTGCTGAGGTTGGTTGTGAACCTGAGATCCTCTTGTCTCAGCCTCCCAAGTACTGGGATTACAACCATGTACCACCACCGTAGCAGGCCAAACAATTTTAAATACAATGTTCACAGCAGTTGTACCTAGGTGGTTGCATTATAGGTGTTACTGTATTTTATGAATTTAAGAAAATATTAGATCTGAGGCTAAAGGGAACAAGAGATGAATGCAGTAATATAAGGAGTGTGATCACAAAATTCAGGCTCACAAAGCTTTTCTCTTTTTTCTGAGGTAAAATTCACATAACATAAGATTAAACTATTTTAGATACGGTATTCCACCCCTGTCCTCCCAGCTACTCAGGAGGCTGAGGAAGGAGAATTGTTTGAGCCCAGGAGTTGATGCCAATCTGGGCAACAACTCAGACTCCTGTCTCTCAAAAAATGTAACAATAAGGAAAAAAATTTTTTTCCAGTACTGGGAATTGAACCCAGGGACCTTCTACCTCCGAGCTATATGCCCAGTTCGATTT
>PVLC010014868.1:15864-27891 GCA_004027655.1 Graphiurus murinus
AGTACTGGGGATTGAACTCAGGGGCATTCTACCTCCGAGCTACACCCCTAGCCCTATTTTTTATTCTTTATTTTGAAACCGAGTCTCACTAAGTTGCAGAGGGCCTCACTAGGTAGCTGAGGCTGGCCTCGAACCCGGATCCTCCGGTCTCAGCCTCCCGAATGCTGGGATTACAAGCGTGCGCCACCACGCCCGGCTCGATTTTTCATTCTTTATTTTGAAATAGTGTCTCATTAGGTTCCTGAGGGCCTCACTAAGTTGCTGAGGCTGGCCTTGAACCTGCGATCCTCCTGTCTCAGCCTCCCAAGTACTGGGATTACCACCATGCTTGCTTAGAAAATAATTTTTAAGTATACACTTCCATGAAATTTAGTACATTCATAAAGTTGTACCAACCTCTACCCAGTTCCAAAACATTTCATCACTACAAAGGGAAACCATGTACACTTAAAGGAGTCATTCCCTATTCTTAGCCCCAGACCCTGGCAATCAGTAATCTATATTCTGTGTCAATGAATTTACCCTTCTGTATTTTATTTATTTATTTATTTTTTGGTGTGTGTGGTTCCGGGGATTGAACTCAGGGGCATTCTACCTCGGAGCTATACCCCCAGCCCTATTTTTTATTCTTTATTCTGAAACAGGGTCTCACTAAGTTCAGAGGGCCTCACTAAGTAGCTGAGGCTGGCCTTGAACCCGGATCCTCTGGTCTCAGCCTCCCAAATGCTGTGATTACAAGTATGCACCACCACGCCTGGCTACCTTCTGTATTTTTTTTTTTTTTTTTTGCGGTACTAGGGATTGAACTCAGGGGCGTTCTACCTCCGAGCTATACCCCCAGCCCTATTTTTTATTCTTTATTTTGAAACCGGGTCTCACTAAGTTGCAGAGTGCCTCACTAGGAAGCTGAGGCTGGCTCCCTTCTGTATTTTTAACATAAAGGAATGACACAATATGTGATCTCTGTCTTCTTTCACTCAGCAAAATATTCTTGAACAGTACCTAATGTCTTAGTAATACTCCCCTATATTGATGAACAATATCTGGTTTATCCATTCATCATTTGATAGACACTGGATTTTTTTTCTACTTTTTGTAAACAGTGCTGCTATAAACATTCATGTATAAGTTTTTGCTTCAATACCTTTTTTTATTTCAATATTGGGGATGGAATCTAGGGGCATTCTACCTCCAATCTACATCCCCAGTCCTATTTTTTATTCTTCTTTTTGAAATAGGGTCTCACTAAGTTGCAGAGGGCCTCACTAAGTAGCTGAGCCTCTCCTCAAACTTGCAATCCTCCTGTCTCAGCCTCCCGAGTACTGGGATTACAAATGTGCACCATCACATCTGGCTCTTTTTTCAGTTTCTTTAGGTATAATATCTAGGAGTGGAACTGCTGGGTCATATGGCAGTTCTATGTTTAACTATTTGAGAAACTAGACAATTATTTTCCGCAGCTGCACTATTTTACATTCTTATCAGCGATGCAGTAGGGTTCCAAGTTATCCATCTTTGACATATCTATTATTTTCCTTTGTAAAAGTAATATTAGCCAGGCATGATGGTGCATGCCTGTAATCCAGTACTTGGGAGGCTGAGACAGGAGGATCACAGGTGCAAAGCCAGCCTCAGCAATTTAGTGAGACCCTGTTTTCAAATAAAAAATAAAATAGGGCTGGGAGTGTGTAGCTCAGAGGTAGAATGCTTCTGGGTTCAATCCCCAATACCACACACACATACAAGAAAAAAGAAAAAGAAAAGGAAGGGAAGGAGGGAGGGAGGGAGGGAGCTGGGCAAAGTAGAACATGGAAAGATGGAAGGAAGGAAGGAAGGGAGGGAGGGAGGGAATTAGCCAGGCGAGGTGGCACACGCCTGTAATCCCAGTATTTGGGAAGCTGAGACAGGAGGATCGCAGGTTCGAAAACAGCCTCAGCAACTTAGCAAGGCCTTCAGCAACTTAGTGAGATCCTGTTTCAAAATAAATAAAATAGGGCTGAAGGTAGCCTGGTGTAGTGGCACACACCTATAATCCCAGTACTTAGGAGGCTGAGACAAGAGGATTGCAGGTTCAAGGAAGGCCTCAGCAAGTAGTAAGACTCTCATCAACCTAGCCAGACCGTTTCCAAACAAAAATAAAAAGGTTGGGGGTGTAACTCAGAGGGAAAGTGCTCCTGGGTTCAATCCCCAGTACCACACACACACACACACACACACACACACACACACACACACACACCCCATTCTAATGGATGTGAAATGGTACCTCATAGTAGTTATGATTTTAATTTCCTTAATGATATTTCTCATGCTTCTAGGCCATTTATAATATATCCTCTTTGGAGAAATTCTTTTCTTTTCTTTTTGAGGGGATGAAGAGAAGGGTACTGGGGATTGAACCCAGACACATTCTACCTCTAAGCTATAACTCCGCCCTTTTTATGTTATAATACGTGTGTGTGTGTGTGTGTGTGTGTGTGTGTGTGTGTGTATATGTGGTACGGGGATAGAACCCAGAGGCCTTCTACCTCCAGGCTACACCCCCAGCCCATTTGTTTTTTATTTGGAAACAGGGTCCCTCTAAGTTGCAGAGACTCACTAAATTGCTGAGGCTGGCATCTGACCTATGATCCTCCTGTCTCAGCCTCCCAAGTACTGGGATTACAGGCGTGCACCACCATGCCTGACTTATTTTATATTTTGAAAGGTCTCACTAAACTGCTGAGGCTTGGCTTCAAAATCTGTGATCCTCCTATTGGAGCCTCCCAAGTACTAGGATTATAGGCATGGGTGCACCACTGCACCTGGTTACTTTGCCTATTTATTTATTTATTTATTTATTTATTTATTTATTTATTTAGCAGTACTGGGGATGAAACCCAAGGGCATTCTACCTCCAAGCTACATCCCCAGCCCTATTTTTTTTTTTTTTTTTTTGCGGTTCTGGGGATGGAACCTGGGAGCATCTACCTCTGAACTACACCCCCAGCCCTATTTTTTATTCTTTATTTTGAAACAGAGTCTCACTAAGTTGTGGAGAGCCTCACTAGGTAGCTGAGGCTGGCTACAAACCCGGATCCTTGGGTCTCAGCATCCGAAGTACTGGAATTACAAGCATGCAGCACCACATCCACCTATTTTTTAAAAATTTATTTATTAATAATATTTAATACCTGCGGTACTAGGGATTGAACCCAGGGGCATTTTGTCTCCGAGCTATACCCCCAGCCCTATTTTTTATTCTTTATTTTGAAACAGGGTCTCACTAAATTGCAGAGGGCCTTGGTAAGTTGCTGAGGCTGTCCTCAAACCTGTGATCTTCCTGTCTCTGCCTCCCAAGTACTGGGATTATAGGTGTGAGCCACCACACCTGGCCAATTAACCACTTTTCAAGTATAGATTTCAGAGTATATGGTGAATTCGCAATGTTGTATAACCACTACCTCTCTCTAGTTTCAAAATTTTCTATTAAGCTGGGTATGGTGGTGCACGATTGTAATCCCAGTACTTGTGAGGCTGAGACAGGACAATCCGGTTCTCTGCCAGCCTTAGCTACATAGTGAGGTCCTCTGTGACTTAGAGAGAACCTGTTTCAAAGTAAAGAATAAAAAATAGGCTAGGGGTGTGGCTCAGAGGTAGAATGCCCCTGAGTTCAATCCCCAGTACTGAAAAAAAATTTTTTCTATTGTGCCATAGAAATATACTACTCATTAAGTAACTGTTTATTCTTCTTTCCCTTATTCCCTGGTACTGTGAAATATTATCTGTGTGTGGTGGGGGTGGTGCGGTACTGGGGTTGCTGAGAGTATCACTAAATTGCTGAAGCTGTCCTTTAACCTGGGATCTTCCTGTCTCAGCTTCTCAAGTACTGGGATTATAGGCATGTGCTATCATGCCTAGTTCTGTATATATTTTATAAGTAGGATTATCCAATAATTCTACAAAAATATTCATGACTTTTTGTGTCTGGCTTCCCGGTTAATATATTTAATAAAGTTCTTCTAAGTTCTGTCCATTTACATATTTCAAAATATCAGATCAAGCTAGGCATGGTGGTACATACCTATAATCCCTAATACTTGGGAGGCTAAGACAGGAGGATCACAGGTTTGAGGCCAGACTCAGCAATTTAGCAGAGATTCTCCTCAACTTAGTGAGAGTCTGTTTCAAAATAAAAAATAAAACAGGGCTGAGGGTATAGTTCAGAGGTAGAATGCCCCCAGTACCACCAAAAAAAAAAAAAAAAAAAAATCAAATCAATCCTTGAGAAATCTGGCTGAGTACTTAAGAGGTTCCCCGAATCAATGAAGAAAGCAGTGTGTTTGAGAGTGCAGACTGAATTGTGGTATAAAAAATACTTTGTTTTTGTTTTTTTGTGGTACTAAGAATTGAACCCAGGGGCATAATTCCTCTGAGCTACATCCCCAGCCCTTTATTATTTTTTGTTTGGAAACAGGGTCTTGCTAGGTAGCTGAGTCTTGCTAAATTGCTGAGGCTGGCCTCAAACCTGTGATCCTCCCATCTCATCCTCCCAAGTACTGGGATTACAGGTGTGTACCACTATGCCTAGCTGTAGTAAACTTTGAAATCAAGAGGTATAAATCTTCTTTGTTCCTCTTTTTGTTTTTGTGATGATTGAGATCAAACTTGGGGCCTCAGACATGCTAGGCCAGCTATACCATTGAGCTACACCCCTGCCCTATTCCTCTTTTTTTTTTTTTTCCCAGTACTGGGGATTGAACTCAGGGGCATTCTACCTCCGAGCTACACCCCCAGCCTTTTTTTTTTTTTTTTTGCGGTACTGGGGATTGAACTCAGGGGTCTACCTCCGAGCTATACCCCCAAGCCCTATTTTTTTATTCTTTATTTTGAAACCGAGTCTCACTAAGTTGCAGAGTGCCTCACTAGGTAGCTGAGGCTGGCCGCGAACCCGGATCCTCCGGTCTCAGCCTCCCGAATGCTGGGATTACAAGCGTGCGCCGCCACGCCCGGCTTGTTTTTTATTCTTTATTTTGAAACAGGGTCTCACTAAGTTGTGCTGAGGCTGGCCAAGAACCCAGATCCTCCTGTCTCAGCCTCCCAAATGCTGGGATTACAAGCGTGCATCACCACACCCAGCTCCTATCCCTCTTTAAAGATTGTTTTGCCTACTCTTGATCCTTTGCATACCCACATGAATTTCAGTCATTTTGTCACTTTCTGCAAAGAAAAATGCCAGCTGGGACTTTGATTGGGATAGCACTGAATCTTCAAATCACTTTATACAGCATTGCTTTGTGTGTGCATGTATGTGGTGCTGGGGATTGAACCCAGGCACATTTTACCTCCGAGCTATGCCCCCATTTTATTTTATTTTGAAACAGGGTCTTGCTAGGTTGATGAGAGTCTCACTCCTTGCTGAGGCTGTCCTCGAATCAGTGATCCTCCTGTCTCAGCCTCCCAAGTACTGGGATTATAGGCATGCACCACCACGCCTGGCTCAGCATTGACACCGTAACAATATTGAGTTTTACAATTCAGAAGATGGGATGTCTCTACAGTTATTTTTTTCATTTATTCTAGCAATTTTTAGTTTTTTCATTTTACATATCTTGCATTTCATTTAATTTTTGGATATTTTTATTTAGATATTTATGTAAAATATTTTAATTTCATTCACATTGCTCATTGCTAGTATTCAGAAATACAATTCATGGGTTTTTTGTTGTTATGTTTGTGGTACTAGGGATTGAACCCAGGGGCATTCTATCTCCGAGCTATACCCCTGCCCTATTTTATTTTGAAACAGGGTTTCACCAAGTTGCTGAGGCTGGCCTTGAATCTACAATCCTCCTGTCTCAGCCTCCCAAGTACTGGGATTACAGGTGTGCACCACCACGCCCAGTCAATTATGTTTATATGGGTCATGTGTTTGTGAGCTTGGTGACCTGTTCATTACTTCTAGTAGGTATGATGGTGGGTTTTACTTTATGATTTCGTACATGTAAGAGTATGTCTCCTAACAATACAGTTTTAGTTCTTTCCAATCTGGACGACTTTACTTTTTTTCTTGCCTTACTGCATTGTCTAGAACTTCCAGTAAAATGCTGAGCAGAATTGATAGGAACAATCACGTTTATCTTGTTCCTGATCTTAGGGGGATAGCACTTGGTCTTTCAGATAATACAGGGATGTTACAGGGTTCTTTCTTTCTGGAGGTTCTACAGAAGAATTTGTTTCCTTGCCTTCCCAGTTTCTAGGTACCATCCTCATTCCTTGGGCAATGGCTGCGTATCACAAATTTTGTTCTCCCCTTCCATTATCACATAGCCTTCTTTCTCTGTTTTTTTTGTTTTGTTTTGGAGATTGAGCTACAACCCCAGCTTTTTTTGTTTTTAGACAGGGTCTTGCTAAGTTGCCCAACCTCGTCTCAAATCTGTGATCTTGCTTCAGTCTCCAAGTAGCTAGAATTATAGATTTGTACCACTGTACCAGACTTCTTTCTTGGTACTAGAAGCTGAACCTGGGGGGTAGTCTCTCTCCAAGAGACACTCCAGCCCTATTTTTTTTATTTTGAGACCGGGTCTAAGTTGCTGAGGGTCTTGCTAAATTGTGGATGCTGGCCTCAAACCTGTGATCCTTCTGTCTCAGCCTCCCAAGTATTGGAATTACAGGTGTGCTCCACCAGGCCAGGCATTCTTTCTCTTTTTTGATTCTATTGCCTTCTTCTTTCTGTCTTTCAGCAAAGCCCTTTTGTCATTTAAGGTAACATTCATATGTTCCAGAGTTTAGAATATGGATATTCTTCGGGGGAGGGAAGATTCCCAGCCTACTACATATTCCATTTTAACCTCCTTTGAGCCTGAAGAACTTCCTTGAGTATTTTTTGCTAGGCAGGTCTGCTAGTAATTCTCTTGGGCTTATTTTGTTTTCAGTTTTGAAAGTATTGCTAAATACAGAATTCCTGGGGTTTTTTTTCCCCTTTCTTTTAACCCTTTTAACATGTCATCCCACTGCTTTTTAGTCTCCACTGTTTCTATTAAAAAGTCAGCTATTATCCAGGTAAGGTAGCACATGCCTGTAATTCCAGCTTCTCAGGAGCACGAGGTAAGATCACAAGTTCAAGGTCAGCCTGGGCAATGTAGCAAGACCCTTCTCAAAAAAGAAGTCAGCTTCCTTGTAGTCCGTTTTTCTTGTAGGTGATGTTTTTCTTGAGATAGTGTCTCACTATGTTGCCCAGGTTGGTTTTAAACTCTTGGACTTAAGTGATCCTTCTGCCTCAGCCTCAAGTAGATAGAACTATAGGTCTGTGCCACCATGCCCTACTAAGTTTTTCCTTCACTGCAGCTTTCAAGTATTTGTTTCAAAAGAATGCTTATCTTACTTGGATCTCATTAAACTTCTTAAATAAGCAAATTAAGGTTTTCCATCAAAGTTGAAATGTTTTCAGCCATTATTTCTTCAAGTATTTTTTCTGCCTCTTTTCCATCTGCTCTCCTAGCATGCTCATTTATGTATATGTTGGCACACTTAATGGTTTCCTACATGCATATGTCTCTGAGGATTTTTATTTTTTGGTGCTGGGACTGAATCCAGGAACATTCTACCTTCAAGCTACACCCCAGTTCTTTTTTAATTTTGTTGTTTTGAAACAGGGTCTCGGTAGTTTCCTGAGGCCAGTCTCAAATCTGCGATCCTCTTGTCTCAGCCTCTCAAGTACTGGGATTACTAGCATGTACCACCATTGTACCCTGGCTGAGTTGGGTTTTTTTGTTTTTGTTTTTTTTTTGTGGTACTAGGGATTGAACTCAGGAGCATTCGACCTCCTGGCTATACTCTCAGCCCTATTTTTTTATTCTTTATTTTGAAACAGGGTCTCACTAAATTGCAGAGGGCCTCACTAGGTAGCTGAGGCTGGCTTCAAACCCGGATCCACCAAATGCTGGGATTACAAGCGTGCGCCACCACACCTGGCTGGCTGAGGTTTTTAAAAATCATTCTTTTGCTGGTTGTGGTGGCATATACCTGTAATCCCAGTACTTGGGAAGCTGAGACTAGAAGATCACAAGTTCAAGGCCAGCCTTAGCAACTTAGTGAAACCATGTTTCAAAATAAAATAGGAGCGGGGCGTGGTGGCTCAAGCTTGTAATCTCATCATTTGGGAGGCTGAGACCAGAGGATCTGGGTTCGAAGCCAGCCTCAGCTACTTAGTGAGGCCCTCCACAACTTAGTGAGACCCTGTTTCAAAATAAAGAATAAAAAAATAGGGCTGGGGGTGGAGTTCGGAGGTAGAATGCCCCTGGGTTCAATTCCCAGTACCGCAAAAAAAAAAAAAAAAAAAAGAAAATAGGATTGGGAGTATACCTTAGAGGTAGAATGCCCCTTGGTTAAATCCCCAGTACCACAAAATAAATAAATAAATTCAGAAAAAATGAGGAAGATAGAAAACCATCATGAGTATACTTCAGTAATAACTGTTACAGATGAGACCAACTAATGAATGATGTAAGTAGTGAATGAAAGCTTAATGAGAATCAGGGTATTTGAATAGTCTCAAAGTGTATATATACGTATTTTTGTTGTGATACTGGGGATTGAACCTAGGCGCACACTACCTCTGAGCTACACCCATCCCCATTTTATTTTTTATTTTGAAACAGGGTTTCACGAAATTGCAGGGGCAACCCTCCTGTCTCAGCCTCTCAAGTACTGGGATTACAGGTGTGCGTCACCATGCCTGCCTTCTCAAACATTTTTCTAGTTACAAAGGAAAAAAAATTGTAATTTCCCAGTGAAGAAATCTGGTAAATATTATTTACACTAAGTGATCAAAATTAACAGCAGCAACAGACATGTTATATTCCCTGATATGATGTTCTGAGAAAGACACATCACCCATGAGGGGTTCCTTACTTTGAAACTTCAATCTAAGCATGAGAAAATATTAAATAAACCCAAACTAATTGATATTCTACAAATCACCTGATTTACTGTCAAACCCAAATTCATACAGAATTTTTCCTGTTTTCTTCTTTAAGTTCCAGTTTTACTGTTTACATTTAAATCTACAATTCAAGCCGGGCGTGGTGGCGCACGCTTGTAATCCCAGCATTCGGGAGGCTGAGACCAGAGGATCCGGGTTTCCCGGACAGCCTCAGCTACCTAGTGAGGCACTCTGCAACTTAGTGAGACTCGGTTTCAAAATAAAGAATAAAAAATAGGGCTGGGGGTGGTGCACGCTTGTAATCCCAGTACTTGGGAGACTGAGACAGGAAGATCCAGACTCGCAACCAGCCTCAGCTACTTAGTGAGGCCCTCCACAAGGGCCTCACTAAGTAGCTTAAAGGATAAGAAATAGGTCTGGAGGTGTAGTTCAGAGGTAGATGCCCCTGGGTTCAATTCCCAGTACTGAAAAAAAAAAAAAGAGTGAAGTCTGTCCAAGATTTTCTTTTCTTTTGCATATGGATGTTCAATTATTTCAGGACCATTTATGATGAACAGATTGTCCTTTCTCCATTGAATTGCCCATGTGTCAGTGTTAAAAATTACATGTGAGTCTATTTCCGGGGTCTCTAGCATAATCCATTGATCTATTGATCTTTTCTTTCTCCAATACGATGTTGCCTAAATGTGTTAGTCAGTTTTCTGTTTTTATAACAAATACCTGAGATAATCAACTTATAAAAAGAAAATGTTTATTTTCTCACAGTTTGGGAGATTTCAGTCCGCGATCAATTGGTCCCATTGTTTGGGGGCCTGTGGTGAGACACAGCACTGTGGGGAGTATGCATGGCTGGGATGCAAAAAGAGGAGTCAAGGTTCCACAATCCTCCTCCCCCATGTCCCCTTTTTTTCTTGGTAGTAGGGATTGAACCCAGAGGCATTCTACCTTTTCAGCTACACCCTTAGCCCCTGTTTTAATTACTGTTTATTTTAAAACAGGGTCTCACAAAGTGCTGAAGGTCTCACTTAACTGCTGAGGCTGGTCTTGAATCTGTGATCCTCCTGTCTCAACCTCCAAGTACTGGGGTTACAGATGTGTGCCACCACAACTGGCCTATGATTCCCTTTGAGGGCACAATTCCAGTGGCCTACAACTTCCAGCTGCTTCCCAGTAGTGCTACTGTGGACCAAACTTTTAATTCATGCACCTTTGAGGAACATACCAGATTTAAACTAAAGCACCTGATTATTGCAGCTTTATATTAAGTTTTGAAATAAAGTAAGTTATCTAGAATCCTTTTGGGATTATATGAGCTATTTTGGTCCTTTTGCCTTTCAACAGAATTTTAGAATCAAGCTGGGCACAGTGGTGCATGTCTGTTAGGAGGCTAAGATAGGAGGATCACAGGTTCAAAGTCAGCCTCAGCAACTTAGACCCTCAGCAACTTAGCAAGACCCTGTTTCAAAATAAAAAATAAAAAGGCCTGGGCATGGTCAGGAATGGTGGTGCATGCCTGTAATCCTAGTACTTGGGAGGATTACAGGAGGAGGATCCCAGGTTCGAGGTCAGCCCAGCAACTTAGTGAGACCCTGTTTCAAAATAAAACACAAAATAGGGGTGAGGGAGCCGGGCGTGGTGGCGCACGCTTGTAATCCCAGCATTCGGGAGGCTGAGACCGGAGGATCTGGGTTCATGGCCAGCCTCAGCTACTTAGTGAGGCACTCCGCAACTTAGTGAGACTCGGTTTCAAAATAAAGAATAAAAAATAGGGCTGGGAGTATAGCTCGGAGGTAAGAATGCCCCTGAGTTCAATCCCCAGTACCGCAAAAAAAAAAAAAAAAAAAAAAAAGGGGTGAGGGTATAGCTCAGAGGTAGAATACCCCTGGGTTCAATCCTTGATATCACACACATACACACACACACGCACACACACACACACAAAAGGGGGGGGGACTGGGCATGGTGGCACACACCTATAATCCCAGTACTTAGGAGGCTGACACAAGAGGATCACAGGTTTGAGGCCAGCATCAGCAACCTAGTAAGACTTTGTTTCAAAATAAAAAATACAGCCAGTCATCAAAATAAAAAATACAGCCGGTCATGGAGGCACATTCCTGTAATTCCAGTACTTGGGAGGCTGAAACAAGAGGATTGCAGGTTTATGACCAATCTCAGCTACTTAGTGAGGCCCTCCGTAAGAGGGCCTGAGACTGTGTTTCCAAATAACAAATAAAATGGGGCTGGGGTATAGCTCAGAGGTAGAATACTTTTGGGTTCAATCCCCAGTACCACAAAAAATAAATGGACAAATAAATAAATATAAATTTAAAAAATAAAAAGGACCAAGGGTTTAGTTAGTGAGGCCCTCTGCAACTTGGTGAGACTGTGTTTCAAAATAAAACATAAAATAGGGATGAAGGTGTAGCTCAGAGGCAGAATGCTCCTAAATTCAATTCCTAGCCCTCGAGCGTGCACACACACACAGGTTAATAGTCAGAGGTAGAGTGCCCCTAGGCTCAATCTCTAGCTCCTCCTTCAAAAAAAGTTTTAGAGGCCTGGCGTGGTGGCGCACACTTGTAATCCCAAGTATTCGGGAGGCTGAGACTGGAGGATCCGAGTTCGCAGCCACCCTCAGCTACCTAGTGAGGCCCTCCGCAACTTAGTGAGACCCTGTTTCAAAATAAAGAATAAAGCCGGGCGTGGTGGCGCACGCTTGTAATCCCAGCATTCGGGAGGCTGAGACCGGAGGATCCGGGTTCTCGGCCAGCCTCAGCTACCTAGTGAGGCACTCCGCAACTTAGTGAGACTCGGTTTCAAAATAAAAGAATAAAAAATAGGGCTGGGGGTATAGCTCGGATGTAGAATGCCTCTGAGTTCAATCCCCAGTACCACAAAAAAAAAAAATAAAATAAAATAAAATAAAGAATAAAAAATAGGGCTGGAGGTCGAATGTCCCTGGGTTCAACTCCCAGTACTGCAAACAAACAAACAAACAAAAAAAGTTTTAGAAGCAACTTGCTGATATCTACAAAAAAGAGAGCTGTTATTTTTTATTTGAACTGACCTCAACCAATGATCAAATTGGAATGAACAGATATCTT
>PVLC010014868.1:27991-38632 GCA_004027655.1 Graphiurus murinus
GGTACTGGGGATTGAACTCAGGGGCATTCTACCTCCGAGCTACACCCCCAGCCCTATTTTTTATTCTTTATTTTGAAACCGGGTCTCACTAAGTTGTGGAGTGCCTCACTAGGTAGCTGAGGCTGGCCACGAACCCGGATCCTCCGGTCTCAGCCTCCCGAATGCTGGGATTACAAGCGTGCGCCACCACGCCCGGCTCGAAATTTTTTTTTTTTAAACTTCAAATTTTGAGTGTTCATTGCTGATATAAAGTTACTGACTTTTGTATACAAAGTTTGTATCCTGTGCTAAACTCATTTTCTTTCTTTTTCTTTTTTTTGCAGTACTGGGGATTGAACTCAGGGGCATTCTACCTCCAAGCTATACCCCCAGCCCCAGCCTTATTTATTTTTTATTCTTTATTTTGAAACAGGGTCTCACTAAGTTGCGGAGTGCCTCACTAGGTAGCTGAGGCTAGCCGAGAACCCAGATCCTCCAGTCTCAGCCTCCCAAATGCTGGGATTATAAGCGTGTGCCACCACGCCCCGTTTAAACTCGCTTATTAATTCTAAGAGTTGTTATTCTTAAGAGTTTTGTATTCTTTGAGGTTTTCTATAACCATGTGTAAGAATACTAATTTATAAATTTTGGATCTTAGTCTAGAGAAAGAAATTCTTCATATTAGCAGAAAAGTTTCCCAGAAAAAAGGGTGATAACCCCTACCCAACCTCAGCAGGTACAGAAAGAAGTATCATCCTACATCATAAAACCAGCTCAAAGCCGGGCGTGGTGGCGCACGCTTGTAATCCCAGCATTCGGGAGGCTGCGACCGGAGGATCCGGGTTCGCGGCCAGCCTCAGCTACCTAGTGAGGCACTTCGCAACTTAGTGAGACCCGGTTTCAAAATAAAGAATAAAAAATAGGGCTGGGGGTATAGCTCGGAGGTAGAATGCCTCTGAGTTCAATCCCCAGTACCGCAAAAAAAAAAAAATAATAAAATAAAATAAAACCAGCTCAAAAATTCTGATGTGACCTTGGTACTGTGGTGGGCTCCTGTAGTCCCAGATACTTAGGAGGAATAGGGAGGAGCCCAGAAGTTCAACTCTAACCTGGGTAACACAGCAAGACCTTTTCCTAAAAAAAAAAAAAAAAAAGACATAAGCCAGGCAAGGTGGCTCATGCCTGTAATCCCAGTATTTGGGAGGCTGAGACAGGAGGATCACAAGTTCAAAGCAAGTCCTGGCAACTTAGAGAGACCTTGTTTCAAAATAAAAAGGGCCAGGGGTAGAGCTGGGCAGGCTTGTAATTCCAGTACTTGGGAGGCTGAGACAGGAGGATCACAGGTTCAAAGTCAGCCTCTGCAACTTAGTGAGACCTTGTTTCAAAATAAGAAATAGCCGGGCGTGGTGGCACACGCTTGTAATCCCAGCATTCGGGAGGCTGAGACCAGAGGATCCGGGTTCGCGGCCAGCCTCAGCTACCTAGTGAGGCACTCCGCAACTTAGTGAGACTCGGTTTCAAAATAAAAGAATAAAAAATAGGGCTGGGGGTGTAGCTCGGAGGTAGAATGCCCCTGAGTTCAATCCCTAGTGCCACACAAAAAAAAGAAATAAAACTGGGTAGTGGGTATAACTTGGAGGTAGAATGCCTTTGTGTTCCATCCTCAGTACCAAAAAAAGGGGGGGAAGACTGGGGGTGTAGCTTGTAGATAGAATGCTCGATTGAAACTCTAAAACCAAAAACAAAAAAAAGACACATAAAAATGTTAATAGAGGATTAATTTTATTACCCTGTCCATTTCAGAGTATGAACAGTTAAACAGCTATTCATATCTTATTTTTCTATTATTAATAATCTGTCCTTAGAATTGTTTCTATAATGGAGTCTTGTAAGATACTTGGATTTCAGAGATTATTACTAAAATCTATGAAAGCAATCTTAAATTTCAAAAACATTAAGTAATTCTGAATGGCTGTCCTACTTGCTTTGCCACCCTGGTAACGGACATCTCTGTAATGTGAAAAGGTTTTAAATATTTGAAAGGTGTGTCAGATCAAATGAGGATTATGAGCTGGGCGTGGTGGCGCACGCTGGTAATCCCAGCATTCGGGAGGCTGAGACCGGAGGATCCGGGTTTGCGGCCAGCCTCAGCTACCTAGTGAGGCACTCCGCAACTTAGTGAGACTCGGTTTCAAAATAAAGAATAAAAAAAAAAAAATAGGGCTGGGGGTATAGCTCGGAGGTAGAATGCCCCTGAGTTCAATCCCCAGTACCGCCAAAAAAAAAAACCAAAAACCAAAAACCAAAAAACAAATGAGGATTATGGGCATCATGTGTGTGTGTGTGTGTGTGTGTGTGTGTGTGTGTGTGTGTGTGTCACTGGAGTTTGAACCCAGAGGCACTGTACCTCTGAAACTACACTCCTAGCCCTATTTTATTTTTTTCTTTGAAACAAGGTCTTGCTAAGTTGCTGAAGGTCTTGCTAAATTGCTGAGGCTGGCTTTGAACCTGTGATCCTCCAGTCTCAGCCTCCTAAATACTGGGATTACAGGCATGTGCCACCACATCTGTCTGGGTACTTCCTTCTTATATGCAGAGGCATAATAAAACCTATGACTAGCTTGCAATCTTTTGTCTCCTTTAAGTTAATTAATGTAATTCTTTCTGCATGCTTTTCACTCTTTAAAGAACTAAAAAAACAAGTCCACAATGTGGGTGCAAACAAGGAAATCAAGGAATTAAAGTAAATATCTGTCCTTGAATATCTGTTACTGTATCTAATGAGACACCTTTAATATCAAGATTCTCCTGTGAGCCAGGTGTGGGAGGCTGAGACCAGAGGATATGGGTTCGCAGCCAGCCTCAGCTACCTAGTGAGGCCCTCCGCAACTTAGTGAGACCCTGTTTCAAAATAAATAATAATAAAAATTAGGTTGTGATCCCAGCATTTGGCAGGCTGAGACCAGAGAATCCGGGTTCACGGCCACCCTCAGCTACCTAGTGAAACACTCCACAACTTAGTGAGACCCTGTTTCAAAATAAAGAATAAAAAATAGGGGGGTGGGGGTATAGCAGAGGTAGAATGCCCCTGAGTTCAATCCCCAGTACCACAAAAAAAAAAAAAAAAAAAAAAATAGGGCTGGGGGTATAGCTCAGAGGTAGAATGCCCCTGAGTTCAGTCCCCAGTACCAGAAAAAAAAAAAGAAAAAGAAAAAAAATTCTCCTGTGAATTTCATAATTTAGGTAGGTGAAATTTTCAGATATATAAGTGAATGTATGCAAAAGAAACAATGTGTCTGGTACAAAATCGATGTTCAATAAAAAGCTGTTCTCCATTGAACAACCAGTTTAGACAACCCTTTCAAAATTCCTTCAAATTACAACACAAATAACACGACTCACATACAATTGAAAACTTTCTTGAGAATTCATGTTCATACTACCAATACGGTTAGCATGATATATAAATCATTTCCTTATGACTAAATCTTCAAAAGTTTTTATTAGCTGCATATTATTCTACAATATATTTTGATTAAATTAAAAATTCCATATTATTAAGTATAAATTTGTACAAAAATATATACAATGGATATATTTAACAATTCTGTATACAATTACAAGAGGTTGTTGCTTCCTGGAAACCTACAAATAAAAGTGAATGACCTTAGGTTAAGAATTTCAACTTCTTACCCACAAGTGTTGTTCTTGCTGTATAACACATTGAGGGGAAATGACTGAGAATTACCACATCATAATAATAGGTAATATTTACTTAGCATTTAGTATGTACAGGCATTGTCCAAGCACTTACTAGTAACTCATCTAACCTTCATAATAGTCCTATGAGGTAGGTACCATTATTACTATTCCCATTTTACAGTTAAGAAACTATGGCAAAGAGAGATTCAACAAACTAGTTCACATACCTAGCAAGCTTACATCCCTAGCAAGTGTGAGACTCAAGACTTTACCAAGGAATTCTATCCATACCCTTAGTCAGTATACCACTGCTCACACACCATACAAAAAAAGTGGCCTGAGACAAATTCATGCTGTCAGATCAGTAGTACAAAAACCTCACTATGGATTGGGGATAGGGCAGGGAGGACTATCTACCCTTGTTGAAACATATTTCTCTCTGCTCAAACCACCAAATATATTCTTACTCCTAAAAGCCTCAGCAAGCAGGGCAAGGTGTTGCATGCCTGTAATCTCAGTAGTTGAGAGGCTAAGCAGGAGGGTTGCAGTTTCCAGGCCATTCTCAGCAACTTTGTGAGACCATTTCCAAATAAGAAATAAAGCCAGCTGGGCACAGTGGCGCACACTTGTAATCCCAGCATTTGGGAGGCTGAGACCGGAGGATCAGGGTTCCCGGCCAGCCTCAGCTACCTAGTGAGGCCCTCCACAACTTAGTGAGACCCTGTTTCAAAATAAAGAATAAAAAAAATAGGGCTGGGGGTGTAGCTTGGAGGTAGAATGTCCCTGAGTTCAATCCCCAGTACTGGGAAAAAAAAAAAAAAAGAAAGCCAAGCATGGTGGCCCACGCTTGTAATCCTAGTACTTGGGAGGCTGAGACAGGAGAACCGCAGGTTGTCCGCCAGCCTCAGCAATTTAGAGAGGCCCTCTGCAACTGACACCCTGTTTAAAAAAAAAAAAAAAAAGAATAAAATAGGTCTGGGGTGTAGCTCAGAGGTAGAATGCCCCTGGGTTCAACCCCCAGTAACTCTCCCTCCCAACAAGGTGCCTCAGCAAGCAAAGTTCTTGTCACTGAATGAAATCAAATCATTTCATACCTTACATTACTTTCTAACTTGTCTGTGCAGAAAAATGTGATATGAAATTCCAAGTAGGTATATTTTCTTTTTTTTTTTTTTTTTTGCGGTACTGGGGATTGAACTCAGGGGCATTCTACCTCCGAGCTACACCCCCAGCCCTATTTTTTATTCTTTATTTTGAAACAGAGTCTCACTAAGTTGCGGAGTGCCTCACTAGGTAGCTGAGGCTAGCCGCGAACCCGGATCCTCCGGTCTCAGCCTCCCGAATGCTGGGATTACAAGCGTGCGCCACCACGCCCGGCTCATATTTTCTTCTTTAACAGACAGCTACCTTCAATAATGATGGTCTAACATTATTTTCTAGAGTTTTATCTCTATACCATATGAATACTTAAGTAAAAGAGAGTCAAAAGGAAAAACTGAAAGATTTGCAAAATGGGTCTATAATTAATTAACCAGAAGGATGTGACATTTGTCCTGGGCAGTTAGGATCTATCCCTAGGACCTCTAACATTTGCTATGAAAGGAAGACTTAGGACTAGATTAATGGATACATTACATTCAGAAGGATTCAAGATGTTTTCATGTCTTGAATAATAAAATGTTATTTACACAACAAAAAGTAAGCAAAAACTCACCTTAAGTTTAATTTCTAGATTTGCAAAAGTGATTTCCCTCTTCTCACCAGCCTTCTTTAGAGAAAGGCAGGATCGAGGAAAATGGGTGCATGAGACTTCTGCTCGGTGAGAACTCAACCTCTACCACATACCCCCCCCCCCATGTATGCGTGCAAGAAGACTGGAATGCTTGGGTTCCTCCCTCCGGGTACACAGTAGTCCTGACACTGCAACAGTTCACACTGAAAGCCGCCTTTTGCCTTTTCTATTTGAACTGTTCTTCGGATCCTTCAGCCCTAGCTGCCCGCCCCGAGTCCAAGTCCCAAGGCTTCTCTGGGGACTTTCATTCTGGTGTTCCTCCTTTGACTTCCCCCTTGGAAATTCTTCTCCGTAGCCAATCCCAAAGAAGAGGACGGAAGTCTGGCATTTTAATAACAGCTGCGCCACAAACTGGGCCTCGCATCAAATCACTGTCCCATGAACTCAACCAAGCACCAATCCACCCGAACCCTAGAGGAAACGTGAAGTAGCCAGGGACTCCAGTCCCACAAACAGGCCAAGCCCTAGCCCACCATCTGCGCCAATCCCAGCCAAGTTCACAGACTCCAGCCTGCGCGGACCAGCATTCGTTCCTCTCAGAAAAGCCGCAGCCGCACAAATTCCAGGCTCACCATACTCACGCGGCGCTGGGACTCGGGAACGTGCTGTCTCGGTCCAGAAGAGAGTCCCGGCCTCCTCAGGGAACCCAGCCAGTTGCGGACGACCGAGGACGCACACAGAGACTCAAACCAGCAAGAATGAACCCGTGACTGATGCTGCAGAGAATAACTCGGGCCAGGTGCCCTCTGGGAAGTGTAGTACAAGGCCCGAAAAGTCCAGGACGAAGGCTTTTCTTCAGAAGGATGCCGGCTCTCCGTCTCCGTTCTCTAGGGCCACGCCGCGGAGACTGCCGGGAATTCTAGGTCGAGTGCGCAGGCGCACGGGAAGAGTGCGCTTCCCACGCCTCCCGCAGGCCCGAGGATATTTCGCTACTTCCAGGCGGAGATGCGACTGAGGTTGTGGGATGCCAGGGTTTTGTAGATGTACCTGCACCTGACAGTTTAATCTTTGGGCCGCATTGTTTTTGTGCGTGGGGCTGCTCCTGCTTGTGATTCTTTGAATGGTGTATTGCGATGACTCCGCAGAGACTGGCGCGCAGTTATTCCCAACACTGACGCAATTGTCGGGGCATGCGCGGTTTAGCTTGATCTGTCAGGTGCCGGACCCGGTGGGTTTTTTTTGTTTTGTTTTGTTTTTTGAGGGGGAGGGTGTTGAACCCAGGGAAATTCTACCTCTGAGTTACACCCCCAGCCCTATTTATTTTTGCGGTACTGGGGATTGAACTCAGGGGCATTCTACCTCCGAGCTACACCCCAGCCCTATTTTTTATTCTTTATTTTGAAACAGGGTCTCACTAAGTTGCGGAGGGCCTCACTAGGTAGCTGAGGCTAGCCACGAACCCTGATCCTCTGGTCTCAGCCTCCCAAATGCTGGGATTACAAGCGTGTGCCACCACGCCCGGCGCCCTATTTTATTTTGAAGTAGGATCTCGCCAAATTACTGCGCGTTTAGCCGAAGTGTGTGGTGGCTCACGCCTGTAATCCTAGTGCTTGGAAAGCTGAGATAGGAGGATCGCAGATTCGAGGACAGTCTCAGCAACACAGCGAGCCCCTGTTTCAATAAATAAATAAGTACATGGCTGGGGGAGGGTATAGCTCAGAGGTAAAAGGCCCCTGGACTCAATCTCTCGTGCCAAAAAATTAAGTTTAATTAATTAAAAAATAAAAGCAGGTGCATGGATGTCTTTACCTGTACTAGTTTGTACCCAACAAAAATGTGTAATTAACCCTGTTGTACCCAAGAAATGTATAAAATTCCATGCTAAAAAATTAAAAAAAATAAAAATAAAAAAAAAATAAAAAATAAAATAAAAGCAGGTGCTAGGCAAAACCAGAGCCTTAGGCGTCCTAGGCAAGCATTTTACCACTAAACAATAAACATTTTCATATTTTTTATTGTACTAGTTAGAGCTTCCAGTACCATACTTAGTGGAGCGTTCAATTTGTTTTTTCTTTTTCCTGATTGTCAAGTTTTCACCATTTAGTACAACGTTAGTTGTAGGTTTCTCAGAGTTTTTTTGTTTTTTTGTTTGTTTGTTTGTTTGTTTGTTTTTGGTGGTGGTGAAGGTACTGGGGCTTGAATTCCAGAGGTGTTCTACCTCTGAGCTACACCCCATCCCTTTTAATTTTATTTATTTTTGTGGTACTAGGCATTGAGAGCCCAGAGGCATTCTACCTCTGAGCCACACCCCCAGCCCTATTTTTTATTTTTGTTTTGAAACAGGGTCTCACTAGGTTGATGAGAGTCTCACTACTTGCCGAGGTCTCAGCCTCCCAAGTATTGAAATTACAAGCATGTACCACCACACTGGGCTTTTTATTTATTTTTATTATTATTTTTTGGTACTGGGGATTGATCCCAGGAGCATTCTACCTCTGAGCTATACCCCCAAAGCTAGCACGCGCTGTGTCTGTCTGTCCTCCCTCCCTCTCTCTCTCTCTCTTTCTCATATATATATATATATATATATATATATATATATATATATATATATATATATATATGTTTGAAACAGATTCTCACTAGGTGGCTGAGAATTTCACCAAATTACCGAGGCTATCCTTGAACCTGTGGTTCTCCTTTCCCTGCCTCCCAAGTACTGGGATTACAGGCTTGTGCCACCACACTCGACTTTTTATTTTTACTTTTTTAAAATTTTGAACCAGGGTCTTACTAAGTTTCAGAGGACCATTAAATTCGGAGGCTGGCCACAACCTGTAATCTTCCTGTCTCAGCCTCCCACATACTGGAATTATAGGTGTGCACCATTGCACCTGGCTTCATAGGTGCTTTTTTGGGGGGGAGGGGTGAATTGTAGTTTATTTCAGTATTAATTCTACTAACAATTTAAAGAAATAATTAAAACATAATTTAATGATGATTTCATTCACTTTCACTCAATCTAAATTGAGTGTATTTTCTAAAAATACAGACATCTTTATTGGAAACACCTGAAATCATTTTTGGAAATTTGATTCTAGACCAGCTCTTCACAAAATACAGCGTGAAATTTGTCATTAGCTCATCATGGCAAATCCAAAGATAAAAGAGACCATCTGTGGACATCTACCCAAAGTACTTTATTTGCATCATTTCCAAAGTTGGTTGCTAACATTTCTGGTTTTTTTTTGTTTTTTTTTTTTGCGGTACTGGGGATTGAACTCAGGGGCATTCTACCTCCGAGCTACACCCCCAGCCCTATTTTTTTATTCTTTATTGAAACCGAGTCTCACTAAGTTGCGGAGTGCCTCACTAGGTAGCTGAGGCTGGCCGCGAACCCGGATCCTCCGGTCTCAGCCTCCCGAATGCTGGGATTACAAGCGTGTGCCACCACGCCCGGCTAACATTTCTGTTTTTATTATTTTTTTTTAAAAGAAGGTTCTGGTATCACATGCCATATCTAGTATCACATATGCATTTAATTTCTCAAAAGTTTCATTTTTTGTGGTATCAGTATGAAATCATTTTATTATTATTTTTCCTACCACTATCCACAACTTAATTCACAAATACTTTGTTGAAGAAATCCTCTTACCCCTTAGCTGAGATTTTCTCATTAATGTATGTTGGATGCCTAGTAATTTTTTTTTCTACTGTGGCTATTGGAAAAAGGAATTATTCCTAGACCTATTTGTGCTTTGAGGATTGTACTCTCGAATTCTTTTAGTTCAATTATGTTTGCAGCCGCCATTGCTCTCTAATGCCAGCACTGCCTCTCGCTCGCCAAGCTTCAGCCAAAGAAGGGGAATAAATAAGGAGATCTTTCTACCATGGCTTGTAATAAGCCAACTGCCCTTAATTGACCAGTGGGTAAAGCATCCAGGAAACAACTGGCTACAAAAGCCCCTCGAGAGAGTGTGCCCTCTACTGGAAGGGTGAAGAAACCTCATCCTTACAGGCCTGGTACTGTGGCGTTGTGAAATTAGATGTTATCAGAAGTCCACTGAACTTCTGATTCCCTAACTCCCCTTCCAGAGTCTAGTGTGAGAAATTGCTCAGGACTTCAAAACATACCTGCTTTTCCAGAGTGCAACTATTGGTGCTTTGCAGAGGCAAAGTGAGGTCTATTTGGTTGCCTGTTTGAAGACGCCAACCTGTGTGTTATCTAATATCAATTGTGTAACAATCAATGCCAAAAGACATCATTAGCACGCCACATATGTGGAGAATGTGCTTAAGAATCCACTAAGATGGGAAATATTTCACTCTCAAAAACTTTTTTCTCAGCCAGGCGTGGTGGCACATGCTTGTAATCCCAGTACTTGGGAGGCTGAGACATGAGGATCTGGGTTCGTAGCCAGCCTCAGGTCCTCCGCAACTTAGTGAGACCCTGTTTCAAATTAAAGAATAAAAAATAGGACTGAGGGTGTAGCTTGGAGGTAGAATGCCCCTGGGTTCAATTCCCAGTACCAAAAAAAAAACCAAAAACAAAAACAAAAAATTTTTTTCTCTTCTTCCTGTTATTGGTAGTTCTGAACATCATTAGATATATTTTTTCATGGGGTCAGAAGGTACCTATGTATATGACTGCAAGTGGAAAAATAGGGGACAGAAATCAGGTATTGGAGCTGGGCATGGTGGCACATGCTTGTAATCCCAGTACTTGGGAGGCTGAGACAGGAGGATCCAGGTTTGCAGCCAGCCTCAGCTACTTAGTGATCCTTCCACAACTTAGTGAGATCCTGCTTCAAAACAAAGACTAAAAAATAGGGCTGGGGATATAGCTCAGAGGTAGAATGCCCCTGGGTTCAATCCCCAGTACCACAAAAAAAAAAAAAAAAAAAAAAAAAAAAAAAAAAAAAAAAAAAAAAAAAAAAAAAAAAAAAAAAAAAAAAAAAAAAAATCAGGTATTGGCAGTTTTTTTCATTTTTATTTTTTTTTAATTTTTTTTTTTTTTTTTTTTTTTTGTGGTACTGGGGATGGAACTCAGGGGCATTCTACCTCCGAGCTACACCCCCAGTCCTATTTTTTATTCTTTATTTTGAAACCAAGTCTCACTAAGTTGCGGAGTGTCTCACTAAGTAGCTGAGGCTGGCCGCGAACCCGGATCCTCCGGTCTCAGCCTCCCGAATGCTGGGATTACAAGCGTGCGCCACCACGCCCGGCTT
>PVLC010014869.1:0-38432 GCA_004027655.1 Graphiurus murinus
AAAAAAAAAAAAAAAAAAAAAAAAAAAAGAGAGAGCAGAGCCGGGCGTGGTGGCGCACGCTTGTAATCCCAGCATTCGGGAGGCTGAGACCGGAGGATCCGGGTTCGCGGCCAGCCTCAGCTACCTAGTGAGGCACTCCCTCCGCAACTTAGTGAGACTCGGTTTCAAAATAAAGAATAAAAAATGGGGCTGGGGGTATAGCTCGGAGGTAGAATGCCCCTGAGTTCAATCCCCAGTACTGCCAAAAAAAAAAAAAAGAGAGAGAGAGCAGCCCGGGTGTGGTAGCACACGCTTGTAATCCCAGTACTTGGGAGACTGAGATCGGAAGATCGCAGGGTTGTGGCCAGCCTCAGCTACTTCGTGAGGCTCTCCATAACTTAGTGAGACCCTCCCTGTTTCAAAATAAAGAATAAAAACAGGGCTGGGAGTGGAGCTCAGAAGTAGAATGCCCCTGAGTTCAATCCCCAGTACCACAGGAGGAAAAAAAAATCGAGAGAAAGATTATGGCGGAGTGAAATTCCAGGTTATGAAACACACCAAGTGTGCGTGTATGTCTCCATCACTCTGAACCTCATTATGATGTGCAATTACAAAGCACCAATAAAAGCGTATTTAAAAGAGAAAGTCAGGAAGCCGGGCGTGGTGGCGCACGCTTGTAATCCCAGTACTTGGGAGGCTGAGACAGGAGGATCACAGGTTTGCAGCCAGCCTCAGCTACTTAGTGAGGCCCTCCACAACTTAGTGAGACCCTGTTTCAAAATAAAGAATAAAAAATAGGCTGGGGATGTAGCTCAGAAGTAGAATGCCCCTGAGTTCAATCCCTAGTATTGTAAAAAATAAAATATGAGAGAGAGAGAGAGAAAGAGAGAGAGAGAGAGAGGAAGAGGAAGAGGAAGAGGACTCAAATTTTCCACTCTGTCTCTCTCAGGTTCCTTGTGGACACCTTTCGTTCTTTTCACCTTATCATAGCACCTCCCTGATTCAGCCTACACTCCTCTCTCCCACCTTTACCAACCTGGCCTAAAATCCCCTTAAGGTGCCTACCTGTGCCCCCTTATCTTATTTTGTAGTCCAGCGAGGGTACCAAAGACTCTAGTGGACAACGCCACTTTGCTCTCCTCTTCCAAAGGTCCGTTGGGCTGCTCCCCTAGCCCGGTGTTGCAACTGAAGCTGTCCTCAGAAACAACCAGGCTGTGGGGTAATTAGGTCATAGAAGTGCTGAAACCAATGGATTCCGCTGGAGACTAGGCAAAATTCATAAATAAAGACTGGCCTGGCTTGAACTCGCCATAGGCCAAGTGTAGATGTGTAGGCTTTGTCTAGCAGAACAATGAGAATAGGTCCACTCTCGAAATGTTTGTCCTCCCCTGGCGTTCTGAAGCACGTATTTTCTATCCCTGAATCCTTCAATAGCAATATAATTGTAGTGTCCATCTCCCTGGCTCTGACGGGCTTGGGAGCCAGTTACCTTTCCCAGTTCATTAGCCGACTGGCCTGCGCATTAACAGCCCCTCCATTGGGGGTTGCCTTGGAGACAAAGTTTCCTGTGGGTAATCCAAGATTATCTGGCTCTTTGTCCTACATGTGACCCATAATTACTTGCTAAATTAGAATGGTTTTCTGAAAATCACAAGCGGAGGTTAATATGTTCTTCCAGAACTGGTCAAGCTGAGATGACACTGAATTCACAGGGAATTCAAGTGACATGATCCTTGAAGGCGTCTCTTTGAGGAAGGAGATGAACTCTCCCCCTGGGAGGCACGGCCCCCCCATAAAGCCCCTGTCACTCACGGAGCCTCCGCCTGCTTTGCTGGCTGCGGTTTAATCTCAGGGACAATTCACTATGTCAATATTGAGCAGATTCATTCTGGCACAAGATTCTGCCTTCATTTGTCTTTGTGAACTAGCTGCTTTAAATTTAAGTGCATATTTGTATCATCGCTGCGGGTTTTTGCTCTGCATTTACACAATTATAATGCACCAATTTGGGACAAGCCAGGGGACTGAAGGAACTCTCTTAAAAAGCAGAAAGTAAATGCTTTGGATAAAAAAGTTTGGGCGCTAGAGTGTCTTCGCTAGCATTTTATAGATCTCAAAAGGGAGATTAGCTGGAAAGAGGGACTCTCAGAATGCACTTAATGAGATGTTTCTTCAATGCTTTTTTGGAAGTACCATGTAAGTAAATGTGGGTATTGAATGAGAATAATTGTGAGAATTATTGTCAGCATTACTGGGTGTTTATTCATCTAGATTATACCAAAGCTACTGAGTAGCGTTTCAGAAATAAATAACAACAATAAACCACTCTCTTAACATTTTTAAATCTTATGAGTAGCTCTCAACATTGAAAGTCTCAAACTAGCAATAGTAGAGATCCTGGAATCTTACAGGCATCCACTCAAAAGGCATTTAGGAAATGGAACTAAACTGAATCGTGTTACAAATAAACAGCATGGTTGATTTGACACCTCAAATCATTAATTTCGCTTGCTGATGGAGTCATTGGCAGATTGCTACAAACTTTTCAATCAGAATGGTTAACAGATTCACACATCAAACTTTCTGTAGTCATGATTATATCCCTCAGCTGTGTACCACCTTAGAAATATTTAAGCATCTTTTGTGAATAAAATGTCATACAATCCACATTTTGTTGGACTGCAGTAGTCTAAGTAGAAATTAGCTGCCAATTCCTATGAAAACCACTCTGTTACGTTTGCTGGCATCTTAATCGTGTATTTTGAAATACCAAGAAGTTGACTCTGACTATGGAACATTTAGCCATCAGACCAAATTTCACTTTACTTTATTTTATTTATTTAGTTTCATCCAGCTGGATTTTAGATGGAAATTTGGTAAGTATTGGAGCAGTTACCAAGGAAAAGTGAGATTGTCATTGACTGTTGTAAACCAGTTTTATTCAGCATTTCCAAAACTGGGTTACACAGACAGAGGGTCTGCAGCTTATCAAAAAGTGTTGTGCAAAAAGAATTTTGTGATTGAATAACCTTGGGAAATGTTGTGTTAAAGTTATTTTTTAATTGAATTGTTTCACCACTAAAGAACTCCCAAGAACTTTTGACACTTAAATGTGCCTTATGAAAATCTAAGTTTCCTAAACTTACTTGCCTTAAGATTTCTGCTTTCAAAGCATCTCTTGGAAAGACCCAGAGCTTTTGCTGTGGAGGGACTATGCCAATTCTCAAGAATCTGTGTACCAACACAGAAAGCAAGTCCTGCTACATCTACTTAAGTGTCTCCCTCCCTCCCTCCCTCCCTTCCTTCCTTCCTTCCTCACTTCCTCCTTCCTTCCTCCCTCCCTCCCTCTCTCCTTTCTTCCTTCCTTCTTTCCTTGGAGGAAGGATTAGATTCAGGAGCATTATACCTCTGAGCTACATACTCTACCTCCAGCCCTATTTTTTTTTAAACAGACTCTTGCCAAATTGCCGAGGAGGACTTCTCTAAGTTGCTGAGGGTGACCTCAAGCCTGCGATCCTTCTGTCTCAGCCTCCTCAAGTACTGGGATGACTGGTGTGTACCACCACACCCCACTTAGTGTTCTATCTCTTATGGCATTATTTGGCCTAATGGAGGTATAGGCCCATAGTCTTCTTTCCCAATAGTCTCCCAGTTTATGTTTGGAGACTCTGGAAGTTAAGGAAAGCCAAAACTGTTATGATTTGGATATAGAATACCTTTGGAAAAGCTCATGTATTGACAATGCAATCCCTGCCAATCAAAAATTGATTCCTTGAATTATGGCATAAGTTGAATTGAAAATTCTTTTTTTCTCATTTCCTCCTAACTTGGATCACACCTACTTTTTTTTTTTCATTTTCTTGCACTTTTGCATTAGCTGAGCCCATTAGTACAATATTTTAAAATATTAAATGAAAGCCGGGCATGGTGGTGCATGCTTGTAATCCCAGTACTTGGAAGGCTGAGACAGGAGGATTTCAGGTTCAAGACCAGACTTGCTAACTTAGCAAGGCCCTCAGCAACTTAGTAGGACCATGTTTCAAAAAATAAAGAATAGAGCCGGGCGTGGTGGCTCATGCTTGTAATCCTAGTACTTGGGAGGCTGAGACCGGAGGATCTGGGTTCGCGGCCAGCCTCAGCTACTTAGTGAAGCCCTCTGCAACTTAGTGAGACCCTGTTTCAAAATAAAGAATTGAAAAAACGACTGAGAGTGTAGCTCGGAGGTAGAATGCCCCTGGTTCAATTCCTAGTACTGTAAAAAATAAATAAACAAATAATAAAAATTAAAAAAAAAAAGAATGCAATAGGACTGGGAATGAAGCTCAGATGTAGAAAGCCCCTGCGTTCAATTCCTAGTAATACACACACACACACACACACACACACACACACACACACACACACACACATTAAATGACAGGGGTGATAATCAGCATTTTTTCTTTATTCCCAACTTTCATAAAAATGCTTCTAAACGTTTACTTCTATGTCTGTTGCAGGTTTCTAACAGCTAAATCTCCACATGTTAAGAAATTCTCTTTCCTTCTTAGCTTTCCATCGCTGTAATCAAAATACCTGACAAGAACAACTTAGAGGAGGAAAGATTTATTTGGCTCCTGGTCTCAGAGGGTCAGTCCATGGTTGACCAGCTCCAATGCAGAAATATCCTGACAGCAAGGTGTGGCAGAAGAAAACCGCTCAGCTCTGGGCAGCCGGGAATCAGAGGGAGAAAAAGAGAGATAAAGGGAGGGGAGACGGCCAGGGAAAGATGTGGTCCTCAAGGTTATAGAACATTCCAGATCCAAACCATAACAATCACTGAAACGTCTTGTCATTCATTAAGGAGGATTATCTTATGGAATTCTTTTCTGTATCTCTTAATGTTGTGTATTGCATGAAATTTCCTAATATTGAGCTATCCTTGAATTCCGGGATGATATAGATAACTTAGGAAGTGATTCATACCCGTGTTTTAAACCTCATTTGGCATAACAGATTAGGTTAAGACCATTTGGGTTTAGAGGATTCATTGAAGCAGCATTGTTTTTCATGGAATATTAATTTCTACATTAGTCAACATTGACCAGAAATCTTTTGGAATAAAGTTTTACTTGTTTAAATCATATACTGCAACTATTACAGCAAGTAGAAAGACAGGGTTGATTTAACAAGCAAATGAACTAATCTGTAATTATCGCCATATGTTTCTCTTGAACAATTAGTAAGATAGAATCTCCAAATATGTTTGTCTTTTGAAGTAGACTTAATGTACCACTATTATGTATTTAGCAAACATTTCCCCGTTAAGCAAGATAATGATAAAAATCAGCCTAACTCAAATTTGCATGAAATAACGGACGTTTAGAATTGTTGGAATTTGAAGTAATATGGATTCATGGAATGCTTACTGTTTTCTTGAGAAGAGAGGAAGCAGTCCCTAATTCTGCCCTGAGTTGGTGAAGCACTTGTCTGGTGGGAATTAGCAAGCACTTTGCATTGATGAAAGTTCACTATTGACAAATTGCTCTTTCCAGTGTCATCTTGCCACAGGACACACAACAGGTGTCCTTGAAAGAAACCAGGTGGCTTGAAAGAATTAGGTAGAAAAATATTTCACCTGTTGAGTTAGCTAACCAGTAACTGCACGGGCCTTTATTATTGCATCACATGATGCTAAAGTTTCTTTGTGCTTCCCTGAATGAATATCCTTCAGTATTTCAAGCATATGCAAAACACACTGTCTCTAAGATATAGATGAAAAGCTCCTAAGAGCTCTGTTTGATCATTTAGTTCATGGTGGAAGGTACTATTTTCTGGTATTTGCAGGCTCTCCTTCCTTTAGATTCAGCTTGATTCCCAGTTTAAATAATTTGCTTCAATTCTCTTTTCCTGCCCTTTGCCATTTGTGTTGGGAAATCAATATCTCCAAATATTTATTTTGTGGTCAAAATGGGACAGAAGACCATAGTTCAGATAAATGCATTCTCCCCACGCCCCCCACACACACACACATTTCTTTCGCTTTCTATTTTCCTGCCTCCTTTTTCTTCTGCTGCCTCTTTTTCCTCTCAACTGTTCTTTGAATTTGGCAAAGGGATGAAACATAATATTTTGCCCCAAATACAAGGAAAAAGTTCATTTGTTCCATTTTATAGCCGCATCAGGCCTAAGATGTACGTTTTAACAAGATTCCTAATTGAAAAGAAATAAAAATGGGAATGGGTTGATTAGCCTGTCTAAACACAGCAGGACAAAAAAGTAACTTTGTATACATTGACTTTTTTTTTTTTTTTTTTTGCGTTACTGGGGATTGAACTCAGGGGCATTCTACCTCCGAGATATACCCCCAGCCCTATTTTTTACTTTATTTTGAAACCGGGTCTCACTAAGTTGTGGAGTGCCTCACTAGGTAGCTGAGGCTGGCCGCGAACCCGGACCCTCCGGTCTCAGCCTCCCGAATGCTGGGATTACAAGCGTTCGCCACCACGCCTGGCATACATTGACTTTATAAGACAAATACTATTTGGAAGCTTGGCTCCCAGGAGACGGGTTAATAGACATATCTATTAGACAAGTATTAATGCATGCTATGTCAAATATGACATCATTTCTGCTTCTCTTTCCTTACCTAAATTGCACCTAAAACAATTCTTATTTTGTGGTGCTGGGGCTCAGACCCAGGCCTTGTGCATGCTAGCAAGCACTCTGTCAATGAGCTATGTCCTCAGTCCCATCAATTCTTATCCACACTTTATTCGTCAACCAAGAGTTAAACATGAGGAAATTACTCCACAAATGTATTATAATTGGTAAATTCTTTAGCACTAACTGCCATAATAAGTAACACCATTAAAATGCCAATTAATTATATTAGCTCTGCTCTTCCCAATCTGTGGGATGATTTTTAGGCTATTCACAAGATGCCTGTTGCTTACCTAAGAGAAACTGGACATCATATTAATATAAAGTCTACAAATACTTCAGTATTCATTACCTAAATCTCACCGCACAAGGTATGTTTTCTTATCGTGTGTGTGTGTGTGTGTGTGTGTGTGTGTGTGTGTGTGTGTGTGTGCCTAGTGGTGGGAATTGAACCCAGGGGCATTCTACCTCTCAGTTACACTTCTGCCCTTTTTATTTATTTTTTTTTTTAATTTTGAAACAATCAGACATGGTTGCACACACCTGTAATCCCAGTACTCGGGAAGCTGAGACAGAAGGTTCAAAGGCAGCCTCGCAACTTAGCAAGACTTTCCAAATAAAAAAATTTTTTTTTAAATACATTTTTTTTTTTAGCTGGGCGTGGGCGTGGTGGCACATGCTTGTAATCCCAGCATTTGGGAGGCTGAGATCGGAGATCCGGGTTTGCAGCCAGCCTCAGCTACCTAGTGAGGCACTCCACAACTTAGTGAGACCCTGTTTCAAAATAAAGAATAAAAAATAGGGCTGGGGGTATAGCTCGGAGGTAGAATGCCCCTGAGTTCAATCCCCAGTACCGCAAAAAAATAAATAAGTAAATAAAATGAACAAGGTATTTCTAAGTTACTGCACACTGGCCTCAACCCGGTGATCAGCCTGTCTCAGTCTCCCAAGTTCCCAAGTACTGGGATTACAGATGTGTGCCTGCCTTGTGTTCTTTTCTTTTCTTTTCTTTTTTTTTTTTGGTACTGGGGACTAAACTCAGGGGCATTCTACCGCTACACCCCTTGCCCCCCTTTTTTTTTAATTTCAAAAAACAGGGTCTCATTAAGTTGCTGAGGGTCTCACTAAGTTGTTGTGGCTGGCCTGGAACCTGTGATCCTCGTGTCTCAGTCTCCCAAGTATTGGAATTATAGGTTTTCTTATCTTAAGTGAAGAGATGGAGCCTGAACCGATAGGCTGTGTATTCTGCTGAATGCACTCATGATTTCATTGATTTAATGGGGCTGAGATGGCCTTCTCCTCATGATCTGTGGAAGGGTGAGAAAGTATCGCTAGGATAGCTAATAAATACTGGGAGGTCACCAGGCACAATCACAAAATTCTCTCTAAAATGGATGACACAGCCGGGCGTGGTGGCGCACGCTTGTAATCCCAGCATTCGGGAGGCTGAGACCGGAGGATCCGGGTTGGCGGCCAGCCTCAGCTAACTAGTGAGGCCCTCCGCAACTTAGTGAGACTCGGTTTCAAAATAAAGAATAAAAAATAGGGCTGGGGGTATAGCTCAGAGGTAGAATGCCCCTGAGTTCAATCCCCAGTACCGCAAAAAAAAAAAATAAATAAATAAATAAAATAAAATGGATGACACAGCTACTGTTATTAATCTCCTTTGTACAGAAGAGGCAATCAAGGTGTTTCTTTGGTTTTTGTTTGTTTTGTGGCACTGGCGATGGAAACCATGGGCCTTCTACCTCTAGGATATACCCCCAGCCCGATTTTATTATTTTTTACTTGGAAACAGGGTCTCTCTAAGTTGCTGAGAGCCTCACTAAGTTGCTGAGGCTGGCTTTGAATCTACAATCTTCCCATCTCTGCCTCCCAAGTACTGGGATTACAGGCTTGCGCCACCATACCCGGCTGGCAAGTTTTTAAAAGATTAAATGCCAAGACACACATTAGGAAAGCCAGGATTCACTTCCAGCCAATTAACTCCAAACCCTTCATGCTTAATCACTGATATATCATTGGTGGCACTTGGAAAAGAGCTTTCAAGGTGACCGAGATGTTATTTTATGGGAAGCAAATATGTGGTGAGAGAAAGAGCTGTTTCCTATAAGTGAAACAAAAAACAAAAGTCTTGTTGTTAAATTTAAACACTGGGTTAATGCCATTTTATTTCATTTATTTTTTTTATTGTGTGTGTGTATGTGTGTGTGTGTGTGTGTGTGTGTGTGTGTGTGTGTGTGTGTTACTGGGGATGGAACCTCTGAGCTACACTCCCAGCCCTATTTTATTTTGAAACAGGGTCTCACTAAATTGCAGAGGGCCTCAGTAAGTTGCTGAGGCTGGCCATGAACCTGTGATACTCCTGTCTCAGCCTCCCAAGTGCTGGGTTTACAAGCCTGCACCACCATGCCCAGCATTGACGCCATTTTAAATGAGCAAATGCACATTGGCCACCAGTTGAGTGCCTGACACATGATGGGCAGTCCTGGCATAGTGGAGGGGCTCAAGGAAATCATTAAGGACAGATGCCCCTCTGTGTTCCTGCATCTTCCTTCCTAGTGGTCACAAGATGGCTGCTTCATCAGGCACACATTGCAAGCAACGGAGAAGACAAGCAGGAGGGAGAAACCTTCACCTAGTGAGGGTCTGCCGCTGTTTTATTTCGCAGGGGGTTCCTGCACAGACTTTTCAATCTACCTGTCATTAAATGCTCAGGAGGCTGAAGAAGAAACTATTTGGTTAGACCCAGTGCTGCTCTGGACAGCGTGGCGTGCCGCTAATTAGGACAGAGGGGCAATATCCACCCAGGCTATCGTGGCCTCAACAGAACGGCGAGCTTGAGGAAGTCAGGGGAGCTGCAGGAAATCAGGGGAGCTGCAGGAAGTCAGGGGGGCTGCAGGAAGTCAGGAGGGCCAGAGGAAATCAGGGGGGCTGCAGGAAGAAGTCAGGGGGCTGGAGGAAGTCAGGGGGGCCAGAGGAAGTGGAGGGCGGGATGACAGGGTTGGCAGGGATGAAAGAAGTTAACGCCTGATTGGCTGTTATTTTTCCTTGTCAGGTTCACGTGCCTCTCTTCTCTCTGCCTCCTTGCTCCCATCTTGCTCAAGGTACCAATCACCTCCACCGAGGTGCCCCTCTCATCCCCTACATTGTGTGCTTTGGTACTATTGTAGAGTCTCCCCACGTTTTCGGGTACTCTCCCGCCCCTTTAAGTTCACGCTCATGGCCTTCTGGAGCCTGACGCTGTCTGCCCATCCATATTCTCTTCCATTGCTCCCCTGCATGAATTGTAGGTGCCAGCCAGTGCGGTCTTCTCGTTGTCCCCTGGGGAGAAGCTCTGCTTTCCTGCCACCACGTTCAGGACTGCCTGTGCTCAGGAAGCCTGACCCGCCCTTCTAAGACTGCCCTTCGAAGCACAGTCGATGCCTCCCTGAGCCTAGGAAGCTTTATCGAACTGGAGTCTGAGTTGGAGTTTTCCAGTTCTCCAGTTTTAGAAGAACCATGTATGTAGGATGAGTCCTGAAAGCTTCTCCAATCCCCATATTTCAAGATATCAGTAAATCACCTTTTTTTTTTTTTTGGCACTAGGTATTGAACCCAGGGGCATTCTGCCTCTGATCCACACACACCACCTGCCCTATTTTATGTTTTATTTTGAAACAGGGTCTCATTAAGTTGCTGAGAGCCTCACTAATTTGCTGAGGCTGGCTTCAAACTTTCAATCCTCCTGTCTTAGCCTCCCAAGTACTGGGATCACAGGCATGTACCACCACACCTGGTCTGTAAATCACGTTTGTGAGTATTTGGTAAGGAGATAAAAGAAGAATGTTAATATGTTTATACTAGACAGCTAACTACACTTATAAAGTTATTTGCTCTCAAAACTCAAACAGAAACAAAGGTCACATTTTATACATTTTTTTATTATACAAGCATAATTTTGATTCAGAAACCTGACTGGAACATCATAAGGAAGGAAAATTACAAACTAATCTCCCTCATAAGCCCACACACAAAAATCCTCAGCAAAATCCAGAGATCTATAAAAAGAAAAAGATAATGCATTCCCACCGGCTGGAGTTTATTCAAAATGTGATGTTGCTTTGGCACTGAAAAATCGACCCACCGGGAGGTCGTTGTGTTTGTTAGCTGAGCATTCTATCAGTGTGATAAAAATACCTGAGGAAAAATCAACTCACAAGAGGGAACATTTGTCTCAGCTCTTGATTTCATTCCAGCGTCGGCTTGCTCCATTCCACCGACCCTAGAGGGAGGCAGAATTTCATGGTGGGAGGGTGTGGCAGAAGACAGAGCTCACCTCACTGAGCCAGGAAGCAGACAAAGAAAGGGACTGGGGACAAGATATGGCCCCGAGGACACCCTCTCAAGGACCTGCTCCCTTTGGCTAGGTCCCGCCTCCATAGTTTCCACCGTATCCCAATAGTCCATTCACATCAGGAGTCTGTCAGTGAATTAGTCCACTGGTGACGTCAGAGCCCATGGTCCAATCACTTCCCGAGTCCACACCTTGGACGGTGGCGGCATTGGCCAGCAAGCCGTTAGCACTTGGGACTTTGGGGGCCATTCCAGAGCCAAACCATGACCACCATCTCAGTTGATAGAGACATCATTTACTAAAATTTAGCATTTATTAATGTCTTCTAAAACTTAGTGCAAGAAAGGAAAGCAATCTTTTCTATCAAAGTTACAGGATCACATAGAAACTGGCAGGCTTCCATGCTGTATCTGTAGCCTAGGTATCCATTTTGTAACTTTTGTACAGGTGTCTATATGTTCCCCTGGTTTCCTGTTTCTCCTTTTGTAAAACCCGCCCAGTGAAAATTAGCCAACCAGATTGGATAGTAAAAGCCATAGTCCAGCCAATGGGGAACGGTGTAGTGGCCTTTGTCTTAGGAGATAAAAGGCTGAGTGGACTGCCCACCCAGGGTACATGCAGCCTTCTGAGCAGAAGTAAATTGCCTTGCTGAGTTACTTTTGGTTTCATGAATATTTTTGTTTGTGGCTTCCCTAAAATCTGTTTCTAACATTAGTGAACTAGAAACCAAAGGGAAAATCCTTAACTTGGTCTTTTAAAATCTTCTAAAACCTACAGAAACATTAGACTCAATGGTGAGATATTAAAAGCTTCTCCCAAGAAACTGGAAATTAGATAATAATGATGATTAGTATTACTCTCCTCAACATATACTGGAGGTCCTGGTCTGTGAATTAAAGAGAAACAAAAGCATAAAGAAATAAAGGAAAAGAAAAAATTACAGTTATTATTTGCAGAGAACATAAGATTGTGTATGTAGATAATCTAAAAGATTCTACCAACCATTACAATCAATAAATTAATGCAGTAACATTGCTAGATACAGTACCAGTATTCAAAAATCAACTGCATATCAATATACCAGTACCAAACAAATAAAAAAGAATCATTTACATTAGGATAAAGAAACATCAAGTACTCGAGGGGAAAGAATCTAACAAAATACATTCAAGATCTCTACCCAGAAAACTATAAAACTTTACTGAAACATTTTTAAAGAAAACCCAAATAAATAGAGAAGTCTGTCATATTCCTGGATCAGAACACTCAATCTTAGAAAGATTATCAGTTTTATTCTACTGATTTATAGGTTTAATGCAACCCTAATCTGAACTGCAGCAGTTCCCATTACCCCTGCCCCTCCCCAAAAGCTGACAAGCTGATTCTGAAATATGAATGGAAATGAAAGAGCCAAGAATAGCTTCTGCAATTTTGAAGAACAGGCTGAAGTCTACACTACTAGGTATCACGATCTTTTGTAACACTTCAGCACTGAAGCCTAGCCATTGGCCCAAGGACAAATAACTGGCCCATGGAACTGAGTTAAGAGTCTGGAAATAGACTCGTATGTGTCTGTCACCTGATTTATGACATAAACAACTGAAAGATCAGAGAGAAGATGATGGCATTGTTGGTGAATGGTGCAGGCTCGATTGACTATCCACAGAGGAAAATGTGTGTCTCTATGCCTTCCACTCCCTTATAGCAAATTAACTTTATACAGCTTGCAGATGTAAATGTGAAAGGTAAAACAATGAGACTTTCAAAGAAAAACATTGTTGTGACCTTGAAATCGGCAAAGACTTCCAAACAGAACACAAAAAGCCCTAACTATGATATGAAAGGGAGAAGTGACAAACTCAACCTTATTAAAATTATAAACTTCTATTCACAAAAAGACACACTAAGAGAGTTAAAACACACTCCATAGAAGTGGGAAAAATCCTCCCCCCCGTCCCTCTCTCCATGTATACAAATATATACCACCAAGGAGAACTGGTATCCAAAATAAAGAACTACAAATCAGTAAGAAAAAGTCAGACAGCTTAAAGTCTCATACACTGCTGTAGGAATATAAATTAGTACAACTCTGAAAAATTGATTGGCAGCTTTAACAATGACCCACTGACTCTGCTTATAGGTATAGACTCAATAGAAATGTTCCTTCTTATTTCTCTCAAATCTGGGGGCTGGTTATATGGGATGTGTTCATTTTGTAAAAAATTCTTTGGGCTGTATTCTCGGGGCCTGGGTACTTTTCTGTACTTAAGCTTCAGTGAAAAGATTTTAAAGGAACAGCCTCACAGAACACAATAACTTACATTTATGGCTCAGCAAAATTACAAAGCATAGCTTGTATTGCTTGTACTTGAAATTCAGGTCTCTCATGGGTTGAAACCATGAGTAACAACAAATTGAAAATATTCAGTATACTTATTGCCTAATATAGAATGGTTCTTAAGGCTTAAGTGACAAAATACTTGGATTTGACATTTATCTCTGCCACTTACTGTGCGACACTGGAAAAAGTATTTAACCTTTTAGTGCTTCTGTTTCCTCGTCTGTCAAGTGGAGATCCTAATAATGGTACTTGCCTTAGGGGCCTGCACTGAGCCTTCAGTAAATGAATATACATAGAAGGTTTAGTGAAGTTTCTAGTACACCGTAAGCACTCCATAAGTGTTTATCATTTTTATTAGCGATGTGTCCTTAAAAAATATTTATGGATCACTCTGCAAGTTACAGCCCTGGTTTCTACAGAGATGAGATAAACGAATATGATAAAATGTTTAAATCCTATGATTTTAAACCCCAGAGAGCCTAAGGCAATGAGCACACATGCTATTTGGCTGAGAAATGTTTGACACTGCTGCTGCCCAGGTGACAAAGAGGCTCCTACTTCCACTTAACTTCCATCTGGAGGCTGGACGCTTAAATCTATGTTCAGTGTGAAGGTTTTTGAGTACTAGAAAGAGCCTTAGTAGTAATGGGCCATGAGGCTGGAGACAGGAAACTGGAAGGCCAGTGAAAAATAAGTTAGAACAGTGTGGGCATGTAGTCCCTAAAGATAGTGTGCTCATAGCCCACAAAAATAGATCCAACGAAATAAAGAGCTATGTGTAGCTGGTCGTGGTGGCAGACGCTTGAAATCCCAGTACTTGGGAGGCTGAGACTGGAGGATCCAGGTTCACAGCCAGCCTCAGCTACTCAGCTACTTAGTGAGGCCCTCCACAACTTAGTCAGACCCTGTTTTAAAATAAAGAATAAAAAAATAGAACTGGGGGTGTAGGGTGTAGCTTGGAGGTAGAATCCCCAGTACCGCAAAAAAAAAAAAAAAAAAAAAAAAGAGCTATGTATAAAACAATACTGCTCTTTCTAAGTGTGTGTGTGTGTTGGTGAAAGTGGGAGAGGGGGTACTGAGGATTGAACCCAGGGGCATTCTACCTCTGAGCTACTTCCCCAGCCCTATTTTTTTTTTTTTTTTAATTTCAAATCACAGCCTTGCTAAGTTGCTGAGGCTGGTTTCAAACCTGCAATCCTCCTGTCTCAATCTTCCAACTACTGGAATTACAGGCACGTGCTATCACACCCTGCTCTGTTTCTCAGACTTTTAAAACTGGTTATAAAACAAAAAGTCTGGATGACCAAGAATAGTTTGACAATACAGGTATTCCCCACCCACCCACACCTAAGGGAAGGAAAATTCTCCCTTTAAATTGCAGAATTTGTACGTTTAGCTAAAGACCAATCCAATCTCAAACATCAAGGTTCTGTGGACTCCTTCACAGAACAGAATCCCTCTCACTCAAACTGAACAAAACCCAGTTTCGTTTGAATGCACTGTTGCCTTGGTTTGGGAAATTTGGAAAGCCCTCGGAATTAATGTTTGAAAAGTAAAGGTTGACGGACAGATTCATAGAAATCCTCCGACTGCACCAACTAAAGGATCCTGGGGCTCTTTTGAATTGCTCTCAGTGGGCTGGGACCACTTGGTATTCATGATGATGTCTTGTTTCTGGGAAGTTCACAAAATAGAAATCAAACCACTATTTGGTATTTTCTTTCTCATACTGGTTTCTTCAAATACTGGTTTATCATGGGCGGAGTCCTCAAGTCCTAAGCAGCAGGGGGAAGCCTCCTGCACGTAGGTATCCTGCTCCCCCCGCACTCCAGGTGACCAAGGCTGGGAAAGTTGGAAACTCTTTCCCGAGCGCCGGGAGCTAGCGGACCGCGCAGACGCAGGCCCCGCCCCTTAGCCCCGCCCACAAACGCTCCGGGGCTGGCAGCCGCCTGAGTCGCGGAGGCCGGGGGCGGGGCTCACCCCTGGCCCCCGGGGTCCCGCGGGCTCCGCCAATCAGCGAGCGCCCTGTTGGCCCTCCGCAGCCTCCCGCGCCCCTCCCTCTCCCGCCGGCCTCAGCGTTCCAGAATCCAAGATGGCGGGATCCAGGCGAAGGGGTCCCCAGGCCAGGGCTCGGCCGCTTCTCTGCGCTTTGCTGCTGTCGCTCAGTCGCTTCGTCGTGGGCAACGACACGGGAGCAGACCCTGCGGCCGCCGGCGCCACGGGCACTCAGGCCGCACAGCCACATCGCCGTTTCGAATACAAATACAGCTTCAAAGGACCGCACCTGGTGCAGAGCGATGGGACTGTGCCCTTCTGGGCCCACGCGGGGAGTAAGCCCGGGCCGGGGGCGGGGGCCGGGGTCCCCTCTCCGCCTTCCGCTGCCTCCTGTCTGCTGTCTGTGGGTTCTCAGGTGTGCTGGGCGTCCGGTCCCGGCCGCTGCACACCATATGCGCTGTGGTGGGGACCTCTGCAGCCCCTGCCCCAGCTCCCTCTGGCCCGCACGTTTCCCTGCCTGCTCCTGAGAGCCTTTTTACCCATTCTGTCCACTCTCACCCACGTCCCGTCTTGCTTTCTTTGATCTCGTGGGTACTTTCCGTTTGATCTAGGGGTGTTTTGTTACTTCCTACACTTCCCTGCACCCAAACTGGCTTCTAGGTGTCACGTTTCACTCTGACTCCACGTCTCCAGGGAACAGGTTCCCCACCCCCGCTATCCCAACCTGAGACCTGTTCCCCCAGCGTCCCTTCTCTTGGTTTCTTTTCTCTGATGTTAGCAATGGTCAATGCTCAGATTTGTGCCCGAGGCCCCCTGACGGCTGCAGAAAAGGCATAGATGAGTCTTACGGTAATTTTTAAGTCTGTATGTCCGAAGACTTTCTGAAGCTGTTGAACCTATACCTTAAAGTTGCCTTGTTTGTGACTTAATGTGGTCTTTGATCTTTACATTATGTAACTTCACAGTCACACTCTGCTTTTATTTAGTAGAAGAGATTGGTTTTGTATTGATTGTGTCTGAGCCTGAAGCTAAAAATAGCATGTCTTCCTTTTTTTTTTTTTTAAGAAAAACTGTTGGAAAAATAGAAATAACTTCTGCTTCAAGTTTTGTTCACTCTGTGTTTGGTACTCTTATCAGTAAGAGAGGTTTGTTAGAGCATGTGTGTTTGTGAAAGAAAACACATCTGTACCTTTTAGTGCTGATGTGTCACTGCTGACTAAGGAATCAGCCATAGCACTTGGCATGCCACATCCTCTGTTCAGTGGCTGCCACACACCCTTTGAAACAAGTGGCAAATGCCTTTCTGTGACATGGCAATTTGAATTCCATGTTGACATGTGATTAAGCAATCATTTATGTAAGGCTTAGATACATCATTTTAAATCGTCCAGTGCCTGAAACAAAATGTTTCATTTCTAGAAATTAATTACTAAATAGGAAGCACGCTTTTAGGAAGAGCCATTACCCTCAAATTAATGTGTAATTATAAGGTATACATTTCAATTCAATTTAATGACCAAGTCATCAAGCTTTTGAAGCAGAGTGCAATTATGCTGTTACCCAGCAGTCATTTATTATGAGCCCACTGGGCAAGGATTATAATGCTGGGCGCTTGTTGTCAAGATAACATTGTTCTTCATACACAAAGATGAGGCAGATGATATGAAAAACAAGTTTTTGGATCTTTTTTTTTGGAGTGATGATGAATTTTCAGTAGTGCTGATGGATTTGCCCAGCTTTTCACTTTGTTCATCTCTTCATTGTCTGCCTGCTTCTCTCTCTCTCTCATGCACTCACAAACTAGCAAATTAGCAATGTTAGGTCAACTACTGAAATTAGTTACCTCAACTTTCTTTACAGAGCCACGACCCAGCTAATCTAGTCTGCTGCAATGTCAGGATAATGTACTTTAGTGCATTTAAGTTGTGTAGCTTCACTAAACTTGAAATAAAAATATTTGCATTTAACTATAATTTATGATGCACTGACTGGGAATCACTGCTGTGAATGTCCTTGTGTCCATTGCTGCTATAATTTTTATAGTGTCACGGTTCTCTTATTACCATTGTTTTCCATTGCCCCCCCTCTTTCATTTTGACCCTATGATCCATTATTTAAAATATGAAGAAATATAGGATCTGGTTAAAACACAACTCTTTACATTCAGACCCAAATTAAGATAAAATCTACATTGTTACTTTTTCTTAGCTCCAGTGTCCTTTTGTACTGTCAGTATACATCCTTAGGTCCATAGGGCAAAAAATGATAGCAGTTTGTAATCTTTATAGCTCTCAAAGTTCTTTCACCTTCATTCTCCAGTTTGATCCTACTAGGCAAGCCAGGTGCTAATGTGTTTTATAGATGGAAAAACTGAGGTTCAGAAAGGTTAAGGTTCTTGGAAAAGGTTACATAGCTGGTGTTAGTACAAGTGGACGCAAATCTAGGTCTTCTGATTCTCTGTCCAGTATTCCTTCCATAATGCCTTCCTCCCAACCTTTGAGTGTTTGAAAGTGATGCTGACAAGCAGTGAACGGTCATGCTAAGACATCTCAAATTTTTTTTTTTGGTCAGTTTTTCCTACCTGAAAAATAACATCACAGTTGTTTTATTTCCCATCATAAATATGAGACTGGTTAATATTTGAAAAGAGTATGTTAAAATTGTTCAAGTTTTAGGCCTGATAGGTGCTTTAATAATTACCTTCTATAGGAGGATTGAAACATTTACAGGCATACCTTGTTTTATTGGACTTTGCAAATACTGCTTTTTTTTTTTTTTTTTTTAATAAATTGAAGATTTGTGGCAACCCCTGTGTCCAGCAAGTCTGTTGATACCATTTTTTTCCAGTAGTTCAGGTGATCACTAGCTTTTTCAGCTAATGATCAGCTAGTGATGCTTTTTAGCTTATTTTTAGAAATAAATTACTTTTAATGTATGCATAGTGGGGGTTTTTTTAGACATAATCCTCTTGTACAACAGTTTAGTGTAGATATAACTTTTATATGCACTTAAAATTTGTGTAACTTGCTTTATTGCAGTGGTTTGGAACCAAACCAGCAATATCTCCAGTGTATGCCTGAACATGTACTCTTATAAGTACTTATATACCTGTGAGGTTAGAGAAATGGAATAACTTGCCTAAGAACAAATAGCTAGTTAGCAGCAGAGCCAAGATTTGAACCCCGCCTACAGGTGCAAACCATTATTTGGGGGATCACTCTTTTCTCTGAGAATCTGCCAAAGTTTAAGAAGTACTTACTGAATTGGAATTCAGTTGGCCCTCTCCTTAAAAAACTGTATATATGCAGAATATTTTGCATATAACTTTTGGGGTGTTTACAGAAGTGATCAAGCCAAGCCCCTTCATTTTTACAGGTGACACATGGTGAACCCAAGAGAATAAGAGAATTATTTGTTCAAAGTTCCAGCTGAACTGAGACTAGGAACAAGTCTCTTGATTCCTAGTGGTATGTTCTTTACAAAGTATTTGAACTTTCTAACATTTGTAAACTAGTAAAGTATATTAGCAGGGCTTTAAAAATAATGTACAAATTACTGAGGTATTTGAAAAAGATATCATGAAAACTGAATAGTTTTCCTTTTAAGTCATCTTCTGCCCCTTTGCCCCTGAGAAAAAAGAGGAGACAGGAGGATCACAGGATTTTTTAGTGTATGACTATAGGTATATTTATTTATTTTTGCAGAGATATTTCACTGTTCAGAAGACATGAGAGGCATTAGGCCTAAAATTTTAAAGTTGAAACTGTCAACGTGAAATTATTTCCTAATAAAGTCATCATATAGGTTACTAAGTTAAAACTTGATTTTTATAGGTATATGTAGTATTTTGGTGATGCCGTGTTGAATTTTGCCTAATTATAACTTAAAGCTTTTCTTCCCTGATTTCTGCTGTAGATGCTATTCCAAGTTCAGATCAGATTCGAATAGCACCGTCTTTAAAGAGCCAAAGAGGGTCAGTGTGGACGAAGACAAAAGCAGCCTTTGAGAACTGGGAACTGGAGGTGACGTTTCGAGTGACCGGAAGAGGTCGAATTGGAGCCGATGGCCTAGTATGATCATTTCTTTTACTTTAGAAAATGTACGTAAACAAACATACCACCGGCCTCTAACTCTTCCCTGTTGTGTATTTTCAGGCAATTTGGTATACAGAAAATCAAGGCTTGGAGGGCCCTGTGTTTGGATCATCCGATTTGTGGAATGGTGTTGGAATATTTTTTGATTCTTTTGACAATGATGGAAAGGTATTTTGATTGTCAGAACTATTCCCACTTTTAGTATATCTGCTAGCAAACTTAGGCTGTAAGAAATGCAGCTTATTTGACATTTTCATGAGTTTAGTGATAGAGAACTCTTCATGCTCTGTGATATTTTAAATATGGTACTTAATCTCTATGTAGGAGGGAATTTAGTGACTAAGAGCTATGCAGACAACACTAACCTGAGATCATCATGTAGCCCTAACTCAGAGCTTTGCAAGACTCCTCCCCACCATCTTGTGTGTGCTTAGTAATTATGATAGGTGAGCCCGAGCCCTGAGACGTTAGATGTAGGCAGTGAAGCCAGTGTTCAGAAGTCTCTAACAGATTGCTGTCATGACAGTATTCGGGTGCATGACTACTGCAAGCTTGCATGTTTTAGTAGCCTTAAGATTGATGATCTTCCCATTAGCTGGCTGTTCTCTACTGATTTTCAGAGGTTATTACTAGCAGTTTCAAGAACTTTAATAGCTTCTTGAATGCCAAGGCCATGCTATTTTAAAATGTTGAGTCCTAGAATCTTAAAGATCTGAGGCTTTATAGCACATCAAGAATGATGTAGATTTTTTGATTAAGGACTTTAAAACAAATACATTCTCTTTCTTTTTAGAAAAATAATCCTGCTATAGTAGTTGTAGGCAACAATGGACAAATCCATTATGACCATCAAAAGTAAGTGTGTGATTTTTATAACTCTCATTTGTGCTTCTCTTTGGAAATTTCATGAAAGATATTGTTTCAAATCTGAACATTTCCCAAATAAAACGAAATATTCTTTTTCTTGTAACGTCATTTTGTGACTTAGTGAAAAGTTCTTGTTTTAACTTAGTTGTATCTTAACCCAGGTTTTGAAATCTGTGAATATTTCAGCAAATTGACATAGGTTCATTAAAATAGGTTTAAAATCCATAATCTAGAGCTTAAATATATATTATTATATTAATTGATGCTGTATCATAGTCAGTATATTGTAACATCCTCATTCTTAATTTCTAGTTATATGTTATAAATTATAAATTTTTATAAGTGTCCTATATCTGGGATGATGGGACAAAATAGGTTAGAATTCTTTCCAGGAACCACATCAGATTTCAAACATAAAATGTGTTTTTAGCCAAGCACAATAGTGCAGGCCTGTAATTCCAGTACTTGGGAGGCTGAGATCACAAGTTTGAGGCCAACCTCAGCAACTTAGTGAGACTCTGTTTCAAAATAAAAAGGGCTGTAGGTAAGCCGGGCATGGTGCACACACCTCTAATCCCGTTGAGATTAGAGGCTGAGACAGGATGATCAAAGACAGCATCAACAATGTAGCGAGACTCAACCACCTATCAACAGCCTGTTTCAAAATAGTAAAAGGACCTGGACCTGTAGCTCAGAGGTAGAATGCCCCTGGTTAAATCTCTAGGAGCAAAACAAAAAAAAAGTGTTTTTATTTAACCCAAAACTATGTAATACTTTTGAAAGTTTATAGAATGTTCTGGCTATCAATGATGCCACTAGTCATAGGCCGCCCCAGGGAGGAGGATTCTGCCCTAACCTCTCATAGGGCGGTGGATATTTCCCTTGCCACCTGCACATGCTAACTTTGGGTTTCTGGTGTCGCTCAGAGTTCTAACAGGAAAAGCTCAAAGCTCGTGTGTCATCTTTGGTTCTGAATAAATTACCTGAAGTATCCTAGGACTCTGTTATAATCTGATGTTGTTTCAGTCTTGCTGACTTAAGTACTGAAAGGCTTTCTGAGCCGCCTGTGTGTCCTTTCTCTCCAGTGACGGAGCTAGTCAAGCTCTAGCTAGCTGCCAGCGGGACTTTCGTAATAAGCCCTACCCGGTGCAGGCGAAGATTGTGTACTACCAGAAAACACTGACGGTGAGTACCCACCAGCAGCACACCACAGCGCGCTGGCGTGGCTTTCCTGTTGGTGCTCCTCATGGGAGTCCACTGGTGTTCAGTGTGGACAGTGATTGCATGCTCTTCTTCTTAGGCATGACCTTGCTCTAGGTTTCCCTCTGGTCAGCAGGTGTCGGAGCACCCTGCTCTATGCACATGTATGTACCCATCCCAGTCTTCAGGAAACATGAGTAAGATGAAGACCATTCTCCCCAAAGAGCTTATGGTCTCTGCTGTGAGGCAAAGACCACCATTAAGGAACCATGGAGGTGGAGTGGGCAAGGTCAGGAACAGTTTCTTGAAGTTGAGCTGCAGCTTAAAGTAGGAGCAGGAAATTTTGGGGTGGGAGAAAGAGAGAGAGAAGTGTGTGTATGTATGTGTGTGTGTGTGTGTGTGTGTGTTTCCAGACACAGAAAGCAGGGATTAAGTTGAGGCATTTGAGAGAGGCAGGTAGCTTAGTGTGGCTTGCAGATACAGGCCTGAAGCAAAGTGAGTTTGAAAGTTTGGCAGAAGGGGGCCTTGCGTCCCCTACTTTATCCTATAAGGCACTTTGAACAAAGTTCAGAGTTTTAAGTAGGGCCGGGTGTGGTGGCGCATGCTTATAAATCCCAGTACTTGGGAAGCTGAAACAGGAGGATCACAGTTTCACAGCTAGCCTCAGCTACTTAGGCCCTCTGCAACTTAGTGAGATGCTGTTTCAAAATAAAGAATAAAAAATAGGACTGGAGGTATAGCTCAGAGGTAGAATGCCCCTGGGTTCAATCCCCAGTTCCACAAAAAAAAGAATTTTAGGTTGGAAGTAAAATTACCACATTTGCAATTTTTGAAAGACAGCTTAGGTTCCAGTGCCCTTATAATGTTATTTATGAAGGAGCAAAGGGTAAGATGATTTAGACTCCTTGACTCTTAAAGTACCAGGACTTGTGCTTTGTACTTTTATGTACAGTTTTTCAAACAGCCCTGTTTGATGGGCATCTCTGTTTTAAATGTGGGAAAACTGAACATGGAAGACACTTGAAAAGTGTCCTACTAAATAACTAACAGAGTTGTGTTTGAACCCAGCTCCATCTTACAGCAAGGCCCCACTTGTGACCTGAACAAAGGTGGTGGCAGAGGAAGGCGCCGGAGAGAGAAGGAGCAGGCGGAGACATAGGACTTAGTGTCAATTTGCTTGAGGCAGGGAGTGAATGCAGTTGTGCAAAAATAGTTCCTGAATTTCCATCCAATTAGACAACTAATTGGTACCACTCGCTAGCAAATTAGTAGCTCATTTGTTTATGTTTATTTGTTTGGGGAGTAATGGGAAACGAGAGGGATAACAATGAGCTTACGTGTAGATAAACTTAATTTCCGGTAAACTATAGGTGGCTGCATGCAATTGGCAGTTGCAGTAACTAAGATTACTAATGCATTGTGAACTTTGCTTTTTAAAAATGTCATCAATACCTAGTATAATACTTAAAAGTAAAAAATACCTTTTCTAAATTTTTCATTCCCCTAAATCATGAGCTAGCATTATACTTTTATCTATGAAACTCTGAAAAAGGTAGTTCTTTGGTAGAGGAAAAAAAAATTCTTTTTTCCATTGCTGGAAATCAAACCCAGGGACTCACAGGTGCTAGTCAAGCACTCTACCACTGAGCTACATCCCCAGCCCTTTAGAAAACTTTATATTGGCTCAATCTTGAATTCCCAGCTAAGTTAGACATTTCTTAGAAAAGGATGTATCCAGCACATTATGATCGACTTGGGCTTGAGTTTAACAGTAGTTATTATTCATTCTGTACAGTTTCATTAGGTCATCAGTAAGTCATGCTGACCTTATGTGACAAAGGCCACACACCAGCCATGGTAACTACAGTACTAGCTTGAGTTCATAGATCACAGGGAGACTGCCTTCGTGAACCCTACACAGTGAGGAGCCCAACAGCCTGTAAAATGTGTTCCCCCAAAAGGTCCCCAGTCAGATGAGATTGCATATCACCATGTATATTAGCATGTTTAAGATTCCTTTTTGAAGCATCCTTTATAAAGAAATAGTAGATAAACCTTTATTAAGTCCCACAGTCTAAAATACTTCTTGTCACCAGAAAATAGAAACCAGCAGATGATATAAAGTCACTGTATTTGGCCTTAACACATTATATTTTTGCCATTATAACAAACAAGTTCTTAATTACATTGGCTTAGCCTTAGGGTGGGGCTAGTGATTGTGTTGTTAGAGGTGAAAGGTAATGAAGAGGTCAACTGACCTGGCCAGGATAAGGAGAAGAGTACTCGGGGACCTGGTGGATTTCTGTGCTTTCTTAGAATTCCAGGATTCTTTTACGAAATTTACGGTCTTTACTTCAAATATGCATTCTGCACAGTAGAAACTTAGGTGATCTTTTAGTGTTTTTATTTCCTTCCTTTTATACCAGTATGATTTGTCACTTTTTTGCTGTTTCTGCTAACCTATGAGGGCCCAGTTACCCCATTAATAAAGAGGAGCTCACTACTCGTTGAGGCAGTCCAGCTACTTAGCTTTCCCCAGCTGTAGTTAATACTGTGAATTGAACCTGTTGGTTTTAGCTCAGTCACTGGGGTTTCAGAACACGTCTGGTCTCCTTTCTGTGTTGACCCTTTCAAAGAGTAATCGTGGTCCTCTAAGTCTCTTCAAGAGAAGGTGAGCTCTATTTCAGTTAAGAAGGATTTTACTGGGAAGTTTTTGTTGTTGTTTTTCTGTTTGCTTTTTTAAGCCTTTGACATGAAGTAGGCAAAAAAAAATTTTTTAAGTGAAATATCTTATTGTATAATGATACCAAGTAACTGAAGTTATTTAAAATTACCCTTTGTGATAATGAAAGGAAGCAAGATTGAATATTATCAGTTAGAAAATTGACTAACTGAAATTCATTTTACAATATCTGTTGTAAAAACCACTAACTGTAGTGTGTCTTTCTAGGTAATGATCAATAATGGCTTTACACCAAATAAAAATGATTATGAATTTTGCACCAAAGTGGAAAACATGATTATCCCCCCACAAGGATATTTTGGAATATCTGCTGCAACAGGAGGTCTTGCAGGTAAATCTTTCTATCTTTTAATATTAAAAGCTGATAAGTTGTGTTTTATTGGTAATAGTATATTTTGCAGATATGTAGACTTGTTTATATTGAACCTTTTAAGATTGTTTAGAAGCCGGCGTGCTGGAGCATGCTCATAATCCCAGTACTTGAGAGGCTGAGACCAGAGGATCCAGGTTTGCGGCCTGCCTCAGCTACTTAGTGAGGCCCTCCACAACTTAGTGAGACCCTGTTTCAAAATAAAGATTATTTAGAACCTTTCATAATCTACTGTGCCAGTCTTTTGCTCTGTTGGGGCCACTAATTATCTGCTTATATTCTGTAGTTACACAGTTGGCTGGGGCTACATTAAAGTTTATAAACTACAAGCTGGGTATAGTGGCACACACCTGTAATCCCAGTACTTGGGAGGCTGAGACAGGAGGATCACAGGTTTGAGGACAGCCTCAGAAATGTAGTGAGACTCTCGGCAACCTAGCAAGATCTTGTTTCAAAACAAAATAAAAAGGGTCGAGGGTATAACTTGGAGAGACAGTGTCCCTGGGTTCAATCCCCAGTACCACAGAAACGAAACAAAACAAAGTTTGTGAACTACAGCATCAATGTAAGCATTATTTTATCGCAAAGGAGATATATTTAGAGTTGAGGCTATAGAAAGTTACTTGCTAATTGTTTCAGGACCCTGAGAGTTGTCACAGTACATGTAAATGAATTTGGCAACCTGAGCACATGTTATTTGAGGACCAAACTATACATTTACCATTTTTTCCCACTGTAATAAGTGAAGTTATTGCATTTCACTGCAACCTTGTGTTTGTATGTTACATTGTAGTTTTGAATACTTCCAAATGTGTCCATTGTTTTGTGCAACCCAGGGAGGGAGGGAAGAGAGATCATATTTTCCTTGTTTTTAGATGAGTTTGCCAAATACTAGATGAAAGGGGTTTCTGAAGATCACATGGCTTAGTAATGGTTAGCCACAAGTAGGTCTGATTCCTGCCCTTCTCCACCACACAAAATCTCTTTAACGTACCCAATCTATATTGCAATTTTATATTTATTAATTGTATTACAATTTTATATTTAACCTATCTATATCTCTAGATCACCATAAGAGTGGCAGAAAGTGTATAGATTGCTGCACACTTGGAATTAATTGCTCTTGCTCTTTGGGTATGACCACCTAGGACTGGTGTTTTAGTTCAGTGTTAGGAGAGTCAATCTGCTGATTCCCTGCTTAAACAGCTTGAAATTAGCTAAAGTTACTGGTGTCTTCCAGGTGAGAAAAACAAATATGAAAGGCAAAAAATGGTTTAAGAAAGTGAATTTAGATTATTTCTAATGTAAATCTTTTATATGAATTTGGCAGAAAACTATTGACTTTACCAAAGCAGAGCTAATTTTTTTAAAATAATAAATATAAATATTTACAACTATAAAAATAATCTATTATGGAACTTTTTCAGACTTCTTTTTTATTTGTAGATGACCATGATGTTCTTTCTTTTCTGACTTTCCAATTGACTGAGCCTGGAAAAGAGCCAGTAAGTAACACATTTGTTTTTCAAAAAGTTCATTTCTAATTTTCAGTGGTATTGCCTCATGGCTGAAAACACTAGAAGACTGACCCAAGTCTGGGTCTTGTTTCTATTTATTACTGCCTCTATGATCTTGTAGAAGTTCCTGAACCTCTATAATGCGCCATTTCTTCATTGGTAAAACAGATCTTTCTTCTGGCCACTTTATACTGTTATAAAGATTAAAAGAGAAAATTCACTTATAGCAAATGGTCAGTAGGTAGTAATGGTTATTATTATTTTTGTTGTTAATAGCAGTAGCAAGAGTAAATTGGCCATGATTTAAGTGAAGAATAACCATTTTTTGTTAAAATTCGAGCTAGTGATAGAGTAATGAACATGAGAAAAAGAACGTGTTGAGATACCTCACTCATTCTCTTTGCCTTTTTTATGATCAATTTTGAAATTTAAAAAAAGCCTACACCAGATAAAGAAATTTCGGAAAAAGAAAAAGAAAAGTATCAGGAAGAATTTGAGCACTTTCAACAAGAATTGGACAAAAAAAAAGAGGAATTCCAGAAAGACCACCCTGACCTCCAGGGGCAGCCTGGTGAGTTGGAGTGAGGCTGACGTCGGTACTACAGCTTGCGTCGGGCTGTATTTTGGACATTTATTGGCTGTGGGTTGCTTGTCTCGTCCCTGCCCTCTGAACTGGCAAGTTCCACATAATTTCTGGAAACAATTTATGAGCAAATCTTGAGTCCCTAAGAGTCAGGCTTGGTAAAGAGCACCATGGGTGTGTGGATTGACAAGAAACCTGGAGTGGGAGCCTCTTGAGGGCAGGGATTGTGTTTGCTGTGTTTTCCTGCCCTGCTAGTTGAGGCTCATTAAGTACTTGTGGAATGAAATCATCTGAGCTTTATATCTCTCCTTTTCGTAACACACATTTACCTTATCAGCTTAGAAATAATACCTGAAAACTAGTGAATCTGTTGAGACAGTAATGTAAAGTTATATTGACTTCTCTAGTGCCTACAACAGAGTCCTGGGCTTTAATGGTTGAAAAATTGAAAATACTAGTCTAAGCCAATGTAATTAAGAACTTGCTTGTTATAATGTCAAACATAGAACACATTAAGACCAAATAGAGTGACTTTATATCATCTGCTGGTTTCTGTTATCTGGGTTGTTCCCCCATCAGCATAAATGATCAAGGCTGGTTTTAAAAGCCTGTGGCTAGCATGTGAACTCTTGTGTCATGGGCAAGTTCTAGTAATGATCAGTAGTATGATGCAGACTTGGTGGAGGTAAAATGAAACATAAATGGCTTTCATTTCTTGAATTTGTTTTAAACATTGTGGCATGGGATATATGAGCATATTCTGAATCTGATTGTATTAAGTATGTGAAGATTATAGGTTAGTGAATTTTGACAAATGTGTGCACCCACTTAACCATCATCCAGATCAGTGCCCAGAATATTTTTGTCACCTTAAAAGGTTCCTTCATGTGTCCTTCAAGTCAAACCCCCTCTCCATGGAACTCATCACTATTTTGATTTCTATGGCCTTAGATTGGTTCTGCCTATTTGCATAAGTAGATCACACAGTATATATGAAAGAGAAAATTATTTTTTAATGAAAAAATCCAAACCTAATTCATAAGTGTCCAACCTTTAGAGATGGCAAAACAAAGAGCAACTTAATCATGATTAAATTAATTATCTGCACTTTGACTATTTGGGAGATTATACTACCATATTTGTAATGTCTTAATCTTGATGTCTTGGCTCTTTGGTCAGTTATGGTTTTTCAGAAACCACCTATGTGAATATAATTGTAATAATTTTAATTTTTCATCACTTTTCAGCGGATGAAGTATTTGAGAGCGTAGGAGATCGTGAGCTAAGACAAATCTTTGAAGGACAGAATCGTATTCATCTGGAAATCAAGCAGCTGAACCGACAGTTAGATATGATTCTCGATGAACAGAGAAGATACGTCTCTTCCCTGACAGAGGAGATCTCCAAAAGAGGAGCCGGGATCCCGGGGCAGCCGGGGCAGGTGAGCTTCCAAACATGCCCTGTGCCTCATCGTGCCTCCGGTGGAGGGAAGTAGAAAAGAAAGGCTACTGCGCCCGCTCGCTTCACCAAACGCGGATTGTTGAACTGGCTTGTCATCTTCTTTCCTTCCAGCTCTCTCAGCAAGAACTGGATACTGTCGTGAAAACTCAGCATGAGATTATGAGACAAGTAAATGAAATGAAGTAAGTACATAAAAGGAATGTCTCAGTGTTAACTGATACCTTTATCCTAAAGAAAGATGTGCGTGCACTGCACTAGTAAGATTCCTCCGTGAGGGTAAGAATCACGTTCCAGGTTCATTTTACAAATAGAGGAATATTAAATACAGGAAATTTAAATATATTTAGAAGTGGCAAACATCTACATTTTTAAATTGTTTAAAGCTGAAAAGGAAAAAATGCTTTAGCATTTTTGAAATACACCTTTATTGTAGTTACGTGACAGAGCCAGGTGTATGCTTATATTTAGAAAAAAAATAGCCAAGAGCCGGGTGTGGTGGCGCATGCTTGTAATCCCAGCATTTGGGAGGCTGAGACTGGAAGATCCAGGTTCGCGGCCAGCCTCAGCTACCTAGTGAAGCACTCCACAACTTAGTGAGACCCTGTTTCAAAAATAAAGAATAAAAAATAGGGCTGGGGGTATGGCTCGGAGGTAGAATGCCCCTGAGTTCAATCCCCAGTACCACAAAAAAAAAAAATAACCAGGCATGGTGGTGCACACTTGTAATCCCAGTACTTGGGAGGCTGAGTGGAGAGGATTCAAGTTCTCGGACAGCCTCAGCTACTTAGTGAGGCCCTCTGCAACTTAGTGACACCCTGTTTCAAAAATAAAGAAAAATAGCTTGGAGGTAGAATGCCCCTGGTTCAATCCCCAGTACCGCAAAAAAAAAAAAAATTAAAAAGAATATGGAGTGTAATATATAACCATTTTAGAAAAATACTAAGGGAATAAACATGTTTAGAATTATGGAACTATAGTATAAGCTTATTTGGTTCAGGAACTTTTTTTTTTTTTTTTTTGCTGGCATGAAACTATTTGGAAGGAAATATGTGTGACAGCCTATTTTTCATTCCTATTTTGTGCCCTAAACACACTGGACAGAGTAGGAGCAGAGGGGAGATACTGTGTCCTTGGAATGTTGAATGATAAATTTCTCATGAGAATGATTCACCTAATGCAGATAATTCACATCTCTCGATGTCTGGAGCAGAAAAAATAAGCCAGAATGTCACATTTCCCTAAGCCATACAGCCCTTGACAGACAAGAATGTCAAGGTGAGTTCTTTAGGACTGGAAAGCCAAACAGGATTAGGATAAACAGGAGGCGATGCCCCTGCCATCTAGAGATGAAAGCCTCCCAGCGTATACCTGAAAATTTATATTTTTTCAATTTTTCTCTTTGACATTTAAAAAATTTTTCAAATTGTGAATTCATGATTGCCAAATGAATAGTTGAACTAGTTAGGTAGTTTAGCTAAAAAGAATAGAATTCCTTCAGAAATAGACAGGATCATGTAACGTAGCATTTTTTTAATTTTTTATTTTTATGTACTTTCAGACTTCAGAAGCCGCAAAAGTAGTACAGAAAATTTCTATGTATCTTTCACCAGTTTTCCCCTAATGTTGATGTTTTACATAATTCAGTGTAATTGTCAGAAACACTGATACAACACAGTCAGCTAAACTAATGACCTACTTGGACTCCTCCAGAGCAGAGGGAATACACACACATATACACATATATAATTTTTTGGTGGAAGTAATAACTCTTTCATCCCTGCTACCTTTTTCCTACCTCCCCTTCTAACGCTTTCCCACCTACCCTCATTGCTAAGCAAGTGCGCTAGTTTCTGGCTAGTTCTTCCTGTGTTTCTTCTGCATATGTGTATTCTCTTAAATCTTTGTTCTTCTGAAAATGGTAGCATACTCTGGCTAATCTTTTGTGCTTTGCTTGTTGTACTTAACAGTAGTACTAGAATACCTGAAGACTCAAGTAGGGTTAGGAAATCCCAGCCCTCTAGTGAAAGCATTTCCTTATGATACTTAGCAATCCTTGCAGATGCCACTTACCAATAGAGTAAATGCCATGCATACAATAAGTTAATGTAAAAAACAGGTCCAAAGCCAGGCATGGTGATGCACACTTGTAATCCCAGTACTTGGGAGGCTGAGACAGGAGGATCACAAGTTAGCAGCCAGCCTCAGCAACTTAGTGAGGTCATCTGCAATTTAATGAGACCTTGTTTCAGAATAAAATTGGGCTAGAGGTATAGCTCGGAAGTAGAATGCCCTTGGGTCCCATCCCCAGTACCACCAAAAAAAAAAACCCGAACCCTAATTTCTGAATTAATTCTCTAGAGCTTTTTCTTTTAGGTTAAGCTTCAGGAAAAATAGAGAGGAAAATGTTTGCCTTTTATGGAAAAGATGGCTTGTGTGTTTGTGAATTTTCATATTCTTAGAAAATCAAAATTTTTTTTGGTAGAAAAATTATTTAATATAAATATAATGTATGGTTGGGACATTATTTAAGACATATTTGTGATTTTTTACTATCATGCTTACAGATTCATATCCAAAGGCCCACTCATTGATAGAGCTCTTTATTTTACATCCAGTCTCAGAAAGCATGTAGTTCTGTCGTATTGGATGTCTCCTCCCACTTCTCCATCTTGAAACTTTTTCATTTTAAGCCTTCTAGCATACCATTCACTCTTGTTGTTCTTTGGCTTCTGCTTCCATTTAGTTTTCTTAGCTTGTTACTCTTCCTTCCATCAGCTCTTAAAAGGTGCTTTTGCCTAAGGTTCTGTCCAGCCCTCTTTTCACTTGACCTGTTCCCTAAAGTAAATCTGCCCGTTTCCACCACACGTCTACCTCCAAGGCCCTTTCTCATCCCATAACACTCAGCTCTGGGTGCCCAGAGAAGTTCAGTGCAGTTTTCTTTGAATGGCTTAGTTGTTTTTAAGATGTTGCTCTCCTGCTGGACCGTTGGGCTCAGCAGGGAAGGAATTATATTATTTTTCATGAAGCTTATTTCCCTACAAATTGCCTGGCTTATCATATGTACCAAATAAATGTCAGCACAGTCACAGGCAAGTGCATGAATGATTGAAGAATTAAGAGGCTCAGTCTTTGTATATTAAAAAGACATTTCTCTGTAAGTAAATTCATGCTTTTGGGAAGCAGTATTCTTAAATGCAGATATATGAGAAATTTATATTATCTGGGAGGTTTTAGTCTTGGTATTTTAGGTGTATTAAAATGTAATACTAACTTGGTGCTGTAATGGAAAAGCTTATACTTACTTGAATTTACTTGAGCACACATGCTATTAAAGGGAATTTTATTCAATACAGAACATCCATTCAGAAAGCACTTGAGAGATTTTGTAGCTAGTTTTAGGGTCTTCATTGCTCATATAAGTCAAATGTAACTTTCCTAAACTCATACTTAATATTCAGTCTGACATAATTGTATTATTTCTAATTAGTTCTAAGATTAGAGTCCCTTTTTGTTTTCTTCCAGTAAAGATCTTATTTTTTAAATTAAATTTTACTCCAAGGAAATAAGTAGGATAACTTTCTGTTTTTTCGTCCAAACTGAACCATAATTATTGAAGATATTGGTAGGAAACAGACATAAACCCCGTTCTCTGGGAGCCTGTGCTATTTCATAAGCGCAGATACCAGGGAAGAACAGTCTCTGTGCGTAGGCGTGTGGTATTGAGGAGATGATTGCATTTGGCAGGAAAGGAAATCTAGAGGAAGGGTAGCGTTTGATCTGGGCTTTACTTTAAACCACACATACAGGGGAGGGATCATGACCAGAAAGAGCAGCACAAAGACATAGACGCCTAAAGTAATGGACGTTCCCAAGGGATGGCCAGGCCAAGACAGATGAAAGGGAGTCGTTGGAAATTAATTCTGAAAGATAAGTGATAAACGTTATGGAGATCCTTAAAGACTTTTAAAGACTTTATGGTCATTTTCAAACACACAGACTCAGAAGAGTACAGCGAATGTCTACATGCCCATCAGTCTGCTTCAGCAACGAAGCGCATCTTGCCAAATGTATTTTATCACCTCACAAAATAATAGAACTGATATATAAATGTTAAGATGACTTAGAGATGATTTGTAATAGAAACGTTAACATGAACAGCTTGCCATTAACAAGGCATTTTAAATACTCCTCTAGGTAAATATAATTCAATATTTTAGGTAGATTGAAATTCATATTCATTCCTATGTTAATAGTCCTGCTATATTTCTGCCATTATTTAAGACAGATATTTGTGATTTTTTACTATCATGCTTACAGATTCATATCCAAAGGCCCACTCATTGATAGAGCTCTTTATTTTATATCCAAGAAGTGGAATCACATCTTGCATGGAAATTATATTCGAAAGTCAGTATGTAAGATAAAATTTTGCATAAGGTCAAAATTACCCTTCAAAAAAATGTCACATTGGAGACTGTCACAACATTCCTCAATAACCCAAACAGCCAGTTTTTGCTTCATATTTGGAATAGTTAGATGCTTCCTTGGTTGGCTTCTGGTTAAAGCACTGGGTTTGTATATAGGGGCCATCTGATAGAACTGCAGGGAGAAATAAACACATTTATATTTGTGTTTGGAGTCCCCAAGACTCCATACCTCAGATTCTGTGATTTGTCAAGAGTACTCATGGAATTCAGAAAATTTGCAGTACTCATGGTTATAGTTTATTACAACACAAAGAAAGTAAAATCAGCAAAGGAAAAAGGTACATTGAGCAGAGGCCAAGAGAAACGAGACTTAGGCTTCCGATTTTCCCCTGCCAGTGGTCTCACAGACAGTAGAGACTGTCCCCAACCTACAGCAGTTCAACTTAGAATTTTTCAACTTCACCATGGAGTGAAAGTTTTGCATTTTGATCTTTTCCTGGGCTAACAATATGCTGTTGGATACTGTCTTGCAATGCTAAGCAGGAGCTTCTAACCGCAGATCCCAGTCAGCCACAAGGTCAAGAGAGCAAACAACTCATACTATACTGCATACTGCGTCACTGCGCTGCGTATGATGCTCCCTCACTTAGGAGTATCAAGGGCACTTTTAACATGATATTTTCAGTTTAAGATGGGTTTCTCAGGACTTGACACCTTCATAAGTCAAAGATCATCTGTACTTAATTCTCCTAACAGCAGTGTGTGACGGACCACATATGCAGAGAGCTGCCAGTCAGGGAAGCTCACTCAGATCTTGATGTCTAGGATTTTTATTGGAGATCCACCATATAGGAAAATGCTCAGTCATTGGTCCCCCTAAGCCACTAGACAAATAAAAATAAAAACACATTCTCTTAAGTCACGGTGTTTGTATAAAATCTTATGCATTTCTCTTAAGTGACGGTGTTTGCATAAAATCTTTCCAGGCCCAACGCCTAAGAAAGATATTCTCGTTAGACAGGCTATTCCAGGTACTCACAGGTCATCTGGAAGCCAGTCCTGAAAACCCTTGGAATGCATGGATTTTTACCGCCCGGGCCTGCTGACTTAATCCTTTTATTGTGCAACATTGAACCCCCAGAAAGATTTCTTATAATTTCATTAAGAGTTGCATCCATTGAGTATTAGCGATCAGTCATATAGGAATCCGTAGCCACTTACAGGACTGGTTTTAACACTGATTACTAGTCTCTATGTGGTTATTTTTAGATGACCTTTAGTAAAGGATGAAAGTATAATGTTAAGTTGTAGTTTTTTTAATTATTCTCAAAATCTGAAGACAAATTTTAATACTTGTATTCTTTACTTTTTTATGATCTAATATTTTGAGCTCACAAAAGCATAACCATTTAAAATCTGTGACTGAAAAAAAAAGTCTTTATAGTGGTTTGATTACATAAAGGGGCTTTTCTGTTTCAGGAATTCCATGAGTGAGACTGTGAGACTGGTCAGTGGAATCCAGCACCCTGGCTCTGCAGGAGGCGCCTACGAGACCACGCAGCACTTCATGGACATCAAGGAGCACCTCCACGTGGTGAAGAGGGACATCGATCACTTGGTGCAGCGCAACGCGGTAACTCCGCTGCCCTTTCACCGTTGTCACAGGCATCTTTAGAAAAGGAGACTCACACTCTGCCTATCCTACTGAAAAGCTTTAATGTTTTAACTAAGCCAGTGCTCATTTTGAATGTTCGAGGTAGAATTATTCTATATGTTTGAAATGCTACATGTTTTGGTTTTCTAGTTTAAGGTAGAAGAGCAGTTCCCACAATAGGTAATCTTTGAGGGGCAGGAGCAGGTCATAGAAATTATATATAGGATTTGTATTATCATTCAGTGGAAATATTTAATTAATAAGTAGCTCCTAGCCGGGTGTGGTGGCGCACGCTTGCAATCCCAGTACTTGGGAGGCTGAGACAGGAGGATCCAGGTTCACAGCCAGCCTCAGCTACTTATTGAGGCCCTCCGCAATTTAGTGAGACCCTATTTCAAAATAAAGAATAAAAAATAGGGCTGAGGGTGTAGCTCGGAGGTAGAATGCCCCTGGGTTAAATTCCTAGTACCGCAAAAAAAAAAAAAAAAAGTAGCTCCTTATTGAAAATGTCGAATGCTATAAGATTAGAGAAGAAGAGGGCTGAGGAAAAACCATAATGTGTATAGAGTAGGTTAGTTCATCGGTAGGGTAACCATGTACCTTGTCTGAACTGGAACACTTAGTGTTTTCACCAGTACAGCAAGAGTGCATTCAAAGTGTCCAGGGGAATTATGGTCTGTGGTGCTTCTAATCTGCAGAATCTTCAGGGACACTAAAATCATCATCCTGAAGATAGGAGCGAGGTGAGCAACTAGGTAGGGATTACAGGGTGACACCTAGGAGCTTTCCCATGTCAACTGCTCTTTCAAAAGAAAAAAATAAGTTTGTTAGGTTAAAAAAAAAAGGTGAAAGATGGAAGGATAAAAGATATTGAGGGGGATGTATTAGTGAGAATACTTATTTGTACAGTAAACTATGAGTTTTAGTACTTGGGAAGCTGAGATAGGAAGATCTGGGTGCGCAGCCAGCCTCAGCTACTTAGAGAGGCACTCTGCAATTTAATGAGACCCTGTTTCAAAATAAAGAATACAAAATAGGAATAGGGGTATAGCTTGGAGGTAGAATGCCCCTGAGTTCAATCCCCAGTACTGCCAAAAAAAAAAAAAAAACCTTATCAGTTTTATAGTTTCACATTTATGTCTTTTTTTTTTTAACTACTAAATTGTATATTTATAATAGAAAATTCTTTGCCTTACAGGCATCCAGTGAAAAACAGAAATGCCCAGAACTACCACCGTTTCCATCATGTTTATCTACGGTCCACTTCATTATATTTGTGGTAGTACAAACGTTGTTATTCATTGGTTACATCATGTATAGGTAAGTTTCTTGAAGAAGGTTAACCTGATATCTTCTCTGTATCTGTTCAATTTGAAATACTGTGTGCTGTGCCCAGAATACAACTTCAGATACAAAGCAGTATTATTTCTAGTTTATTTCCGTTTACATTGGGAGTACATGTATAGAGTAGCTGCTTATCTTAATGTATTTTATACTTCAAAAGACATTGACATTTTAATTTTAAGCAATTGTATTTCCTTCCAAAACTAAGTATATAGAGAGCTTCTTTCATTTTTCTTTTTTGTAGGACTCAGCAAGAAGCAGCTGCCAAAAAATTCTTTTGACCACCATTTTCATATGTCTACATCATGTATGTATGTACAAAATGTCTTTATGAGGGAATTCAGTATTTAAATTGCTTCATAGTCTAAATTATTAAATTTTGTATAAAACAAAACATTGTTTAACATTGATTTTCAGTAAGAATAAACCTTAAAACAAAGACAATGACATGTAAATTTGTTTATAGTACATTAATCTGTTTAAATTTTAGTGAATCTATGATCAATAGAATGCAACCACTGAGCAGAATATTAATAAATAAGAGGGTGAATAGTAGAAAAGAAAAAACAAATAATAGAAAATAGACATGAGTTTTACCTCTAAGTCTCCAGTATTGGAAGTTTACCATAAACACACTTACCTTCCTGCCTTCCAAAATATGAGGTCTAATTAAGAGCTCCCATCATGTTTATTTTGTAACCAGAGTCTTTCTTAGAAGACAGAATTTTCTAATGTAAGACTTGCTTTAATCTTAATACAGCTCCTTCCACCATCAAAGAATGTTTTGTCTGAGAGCTTTAGGATGTAGATGATAGGCTTCAGAATGTTTAATGAAAGGTTTTCACCTCTGATTATCCATGCTGTATTTCACTTTTAAAGGATATTTGGGGGAAATTGAGAGCTGCTTTTCGCCTATAAAGTCATTTAGGTGAAAACACTACTCTGATCATGGTTTTAGTGGGTATTTTGCCTGGTAATGGGTTCCAATTTGTCATGGTCCACGTTCTTGAGTGTCTTCATTCCAGTGATATCAGTTCAATATTATAAAAATAATTTTTGTATTTGTATTTTTAATTTAAGGAATTTATTTTTCCTGTTTTGTCAAGTATGTAATTCAGCTCTGATTACATGTTCTGAAGATACTTTGAATTCATGGATCCTACTACTACATTCTGGTCTACATGACTCCATGTAACCCAGGGCTGTAACTATTCATGTTCTCTTAAATTAGAAAAGCTTGACTTAGAAGCTATTCTAAGATTTTTGGAGGCAAATTTTGAAATATAGAGTAAATACTTCTGATTTCTTCCTTTTAATACCAGAACTAAGGCTATTGTGAAGCACTTGTTAGTAACTTAACCTTGAACTGTTAGGCTGGGAGAAGATGTCCTAGTCTTCATACATAGTTCTGTGTATTAGGGAAGCCATCTGTAAATGACATTTTCAAATGCAGATATAATTTTTATCTTCACAGCTGATGTAGATACTTTTGCTGGCTTAAAGATACTCTTTTGCCTCTTTTATCTAAAGGAATTGTCTTTTATTGCCATAGGATCCAGAACAACGTTGTTTTATAAAATAGTATTATTGAATTCTTCCAAGCCTTCCTAAGTCTGCCCTCAAATGTCATTTACAGATTGTCATTAAAATTGATACAAAGACTTCATGAAGAACTGCATGGTAGCAACCCCTAGCTACTACTGTGTGCACAGTCTTGCATTGCCTTCTATGCTAGTGTTAGTCCTGGACCACTGAGCGCTCTGATGATGACTTACTCGCTCTATGTCAGTCACGTCAACCAAGAAGATGCTCCTCTAGCGTTTCCCTTTGTAGTGTTAACCTTTTGAAATTCATGTTTCAGAGACATCATCATCACAGAATTCACTTATTCCACGAAAATGTTATTATCTTCAGAAGAACGTTTAAATTGTAGACTATGAAACTTGGGAAATCCTCTTGAGAGAAAAGGCTGCCAAATCCAGTATTATAAAGCCCATGCTCACATGTGCCTGAGCAGTAAATGAATACCAGATCTCTGCAGTATACATGTTTCAGGCTAAAATTCAAGGGGGAACTGTTGTGATTTTTCCTAATACCAGCTGGAGGTGGCCATTGTGAAAGAACATGAGAATGAGTCTTTGTTTTTAACTCATTGATTTAGTTTGCTTGAAAATCAGTCAGTGAGGTAGTTCATGCAGGATGTTACTATTTGAAGTTTGGTTCGTTTTCTGCAAAATCAGAGACTCCACGTAGCTCGTTTCTAAACAAAATGTTTGCTCTGTGGAAAAAAAATCAATCACTGCCAGAATTCTTTCATTTCTGTCCTATTTTGTACAATTGAATTTATTCACTTCTCTCACACCAGCAAGTATTTTACAGGTGCCTTGGATTAAACAATTTATTTAAAAATTTCGATGTAAGTCATTGTGTTAATGATGCCACTCTTAAAAAAGATTGCAATTATGTAATGGCGAATACCCTTATCTGATGTACCAGTTTGTCCTAAGTGTTTGAATGTTTTCTTCAGCTTGAAACTTTACCATGAAGTCACAAACAATAACCAACATTTTGTTATATATTAAAGATATATCAGTGTTTCTTAAACCATAGTCAGTGGACCATTAGGATCATGGAGTGCTTGTTAAGAATACAGATTCCAAGCCGGGCGTGGTGGCTCACACTTGTAATCCCAGCATTCGGGAGGCTGAGACCGGAGGATCCGGGTTCGAGGCCAGCCTCAGCTACCTAGTGAGGCACCCGGCAACTTAGTGAGACTCGGTTTCAAAATAAAGAATAAAAAATAGGGCTGGGGGTATAGCTCGGAGGTAGAATGCCCCTGAGTTCAATCCCCAGTACCGCCAAAAAAAAAAAAAAAAAAA